>DWDT01005837.1:0-10126 GCA_018245595.1 Microceris scylla
CGATATTTATTAATATTAATGTTATATAAATTAAACGACTGGCGACCGGCTGATTGCGGTATAGCGCAGCCTAAATAGGCACTGCTAAATGTCCTGGCCGTCGACGGGCAGCAGCGTCGGCGGTACGAAAAGCTGTGCCTCGTTCAGCGTAGAGATTACGGGCATAAAGAATGAACCTGTCAAGGATTCTTTGAAATCATATCTGTTCTGATATTAGATGCTTTAGAATAAAATGAAATATAATTATAGTAACATAGTAACTAAAGGTTTTAGTCGTATATACACGACCGAACAAAATACATGTGATAATATTTGCTGAATATAAACGGTATCTGGCAGTTTAAGGGTTAAATCCATTGAGTTTTAAATTGACTAATTCCAAGTTAATACACTCAACACGTCTAAAAAGAAAATAACAAAGATTTTAAAGGCGTGTAAGTTTGTTTTCGATGTTTTCCGTCACCATTAAAGTGGTTGCTTTAAGGTATTTAAGTCGAAAATATTTATTAACTTAGCAGAGAATTGTGTGTTTAAAGAATTGCAATGGAATAATTGGTGTGTAAAATAAAAAAAAAAGGTTATGGTAGACGGTCGTTCACCGTCTCCGCCGATGGTCAAGTGACCACTGGGGCACGCGGGGCGACGCAAACCGGCTCCGGTGCGTATTTGCTCGCGTTTCATGTGTTTGTTTGTATGAATTATAACTACCTATGCTGTTAAATTCCTCTGTTCCTCGGGATCTTACATCCTATGGTGTAAATTTAAACATTCCTTAAGTATACTGTTCAATTACTGACTTCCGGCATTATGGTATGATAAAACATTTTTTTCCTATATTAGTGTATAATGTAAAACGAATTTATTAATTGAAAGTCTATAAAACAAAAGAAAATATATCGATTTCCATTTGTTTAAGATAACATCATTAATTTTATAATGTTTCGATATAATTTTTCAAACAACTACCACATTGTGTTGTATTTTTTACAACAACAGATAATATATCTTTCATTTCATATTTTAAGGAATTTTTATTTACACAAATAAATAACAAAAAGATATCTCCAACAATTTGGATAGGCCCCGGCGAGATTCGAACTCACGATCTCCTGTTTACTAGACAGGCGCTTTAACCAACTAAGCCACGGCGCCCTGTGCGTTACGTGACTAAGTGTACAATCCTATCGGCCGCGATGTTGTCATTGTATGTTATCTGCACCTACGTTCTTATAGCAAAGATATGTATTGAAATAAGTGTCCATACGATTCTGAACCATAACACACTAATTATAAGATCTCATATAAATAACGATTTAAATAAACTTATCTTTTAATAGAAACCATAGACAAGAAGTATTTTTTCCAACATAGTTTAGCATGTAGGTATTTGACGTACATACAAAAATGTAGAGTTTTATTACCACCTTGTATTATAAATATTGGAATGTGCGCAGTGACTGCTTAGTGGTATTAATTTCAATGTTTTACTCCAGTGGTCTGGGTTTCGAATCCTAACACGCACTTCTGTTTGTACAAAGTAACATGCTTTTTAAATTACATATCAATTGAAACAACGGTAGAGTAACTCTTAAAGCCTTTTAGTTCTTCATTATGTTCTCTAAGGTATGTGAACTCTGCCAAACTACACTTCTACCCTTCTCATTTTAAGAATGGAATTATAAAACGACTGATGGTGACGGCATACTCACACTGAGAAAATTGATTAGTATTCATAAATTAGCTCGCACGCCTAAAAATCCAAGGCGAAATATTTACATATATGCATTTATACTATATAGAAATCAAGCAGTATATGACTATTGTGTCCACAATGAGATATACATTACACATATTTATTATATACTAGATGTGCCCGCGACTTCGTACGGGCTAACCTAACATATACGTGATGATTGACATAAATTCTTTATTTGTTAACCGATTTAAATGAAAAAAACACTAAATGTTAAGTGAAGCCCATCACAAAACAATCATGGAAACTGCATTCAAATCGAATAAGCCGTTTCTGAGTTTAGCGTGCACAAACATACAGACAAACAGACAAAATGAAAAAACATTGTTGTGAGTTCTCTTAAAGACCCGATATTATGAATTTTTTAATATATTTGCCATGTACAGACAGCGATCAGATACATTTTTATTATATGTATGGATCTATTATATAAGTTATATAATTTGTTGCTGTCAGTGTAAAAATTCGCAACAATTCCACTTATGCAAACTCTACCAATCAATAATTTGTTGTAACGACATCAAGGTCCACTATGACGTGTGAATTCGAATGTCTCCTTGGAATGTGTTGACATTTGCATGAAAATCAATATTTAACAAATGGCAACATTTTATAAATTCATGTCGCGGTACAGTTTTATCGAGTCGCTCTCAAACTTTTATGTTATTCATTACACAACAACACCGTCACCCTGTCTAAGTCTCTTGGACGGAGGCCTACCTTCTCTAAGGGGTTTTTGTTCGTAAACCCCACTTGATATAACCCTACTGGATATGATAAAAGAAAACAAAAAGAGTGAAGAAAAATAAAGCCGTTATTTCGATTTCAAATAATTAGATTATTCGATTATATTTCGATTTCATATACAAGTATTTCCTGTGTCTATGTGTGCAAGTACGGATTACCCGTGTTCTTATCAAGCTCACAAACACGGCTCCAGCTCGTGCCTATTACTTATTATACGCTTCCATAAATTACCAATAACCGTTAAGAGCGGTGTTAAATTTTGAAGTTCCTAACGATAGATATTTATGTCAGGGATTATTACGTACAAGAGGTGTATTTATTGTAACAGCTGCGACAAAGTATATGTAACTTGCATTATGTGTGATGAGGAGAAACTAACTTAAGCATTACTTCTCCGCCCGCATTTTGTACAATATATTAATAAGTAAAACCTATTAACGTGTTATACACTTATAAACTCTGCGCACGGAAAAGTGTGAGTTGATGCCATTAAAGTTCATATAGAGAAGGAATGTAGGAAGCCCAAACTTTTATACATTCTGTAACGTCACGTAACATCACGCCAGTAATCCCCGAAGGGGTAGGCAGAGGAATGCAGAACACTCCCACGTTTCACCGGTTACGTTTACGTCCCACTATGGAATCGGTGATGCACCAACGAGGCAGTCGAATGATAATTGAATAATACCATTATTACTATTTTCTACACTCATTCATATGTTTTTAAATTACATGTATTTATATGATTTTAATGTTATCAAGTTACAACAGTTTCGTAGCAAATATTATCAATAAGGAAATTATTAACGTTTTCTCTGAACACTTCCAAGAAATATTATTAGATTTGTAAGAAATTCGACAGGAAATTATCGCACATGTTCCGACTATAAACTATTAAGGAACTAGTAAACATGAAACATTAAGACAAGAATCTCACTGACTTAGTCATCAGAAGCGAATGCGCCAATCTCGAGACTCAATTATTTTCGAAATATAACCGTGTTTTTTTTCACTACAGATATTTATTGACCTACGACTAACATGAGTTCTGTACTAAATAACTTTCTCTTAATTCACGGCGAAGAGCAGATTGAGGTAGTGCCTTCAAAAGTAATTTAATAAGAGTCTAATGGAATGTATTTCAGATAAATAAATCTACATAAATACATTCTAGATATATTTGATGCAAGATGATTTCAATACCAGTAACGCATTGGCGACTCCTCTGGTGTCACACATATCAATAGACGTCGATGACCACTCACAATCAGGTGGTCCGTCTGCCAGACGAATGAAAAACCTGACTCTTATACTCCCATTGCTAAAAAGGCACGAGTAGGTCTTCTAAACATCAGCTGCAAGTACTAAATTTTCTAAGCAAAACGCCAGTTCATCGTGTCAAATCATAGCTCAAGCCGGTGTAATGTTCAGTCGTTCCAATCGGCGCGTACTTTCTCCAGCCGACAGATCGCCGTACATCGCACAATACTATACTGTTTAAAACCTTGTCTCACTGCAGGCGATTGAATATTATCTTTTTAATACTGAGCTGCCCCGCTGGTCTATTGTTCTATCAACGCGACACAATACGATACTGTTTAGAACCTTGTTTTACTGAACGCGATTGAATATTGTCTTTTTACACACTTACTCGTAAACTGCCCCGCTGATTCATTGGTTAGTGGACCTCACTGCTGAGTCATAGATTATAAATTCGATATCCACACACAACAAATATTTTTGTGATGCTGAACTATTTGTGTCTAGATTTAAATTGATCTTTATATATCTATGTATATTATAATTCATATATGTGGTCTTATCAGTCATTCGGCACATTCTGTCTAATTTGTGTAAGACAGCGGTGTGTGATGTCATCCCTAGTTATAAAAACACATAATTTTAGCAAATCAATAGTATCTGACAGGATTCGAACCCAAGACCAAGTCCGCTTTTTGAGGTTCAAATCTAAACCGCTATTATATTTTTAGCTAGTTTATTTACAGAGACACAAAATCGCCACACTGAACATTAAGGCACAAGGACAGAGAGCAACGGCACTCGTTAGACGAAGCCTATGCCCAGTAGATAGATACAAGCTGATGATAATTATGATGACGATATGGGGGTTTAATGAGATTGCATAATATAATTTACATCTACATAACATAATGGTTTATAACCGTTTGGAATTGCTCGCCTCACGCTATTCGCTGGTGTTCAAACAAAACCTTTATTAACAACAACATCGATGTTGTTTAGTCATACAAAAAGATATACTCAGATAACTTCATAATAAAATCGGGGACAGCCACAATACCGAATATCAATCTATAAAAGGCGAGTTATTATACAGATTCAGTTACAACTTTCATTTTCAACGTGTTATGAGTGGCAGATTACACGTTTTTTAACATTACCTCATCATCATCATCTACCCTTATATTTTTCCACAGTTGGACACGGATTTCCTCTCAGAATAAGAAGGGTACGGCCATGACCTGCCACGCTGGCAAAGACAGGCAAAGTGATCAGCAACAATAAGCAACAACCGGCAAATAATGATATAATTCTGTCAAATGCTGCGCCAACTCAAGTGCCAGTTGACGGTCTTGCCAATGGAACAATATAGTAGCACAGGGTATTGGCAGCGAAGTTGACATGGTGCACACAGGCCGCAACATAATAACTGCTTTTTTTACTGAATACCCATAAACTCAGATCATTAAATCATGTAACGGCCTACCTCAAATATTTTCTGAGATACCACCGAATTATCGAGTCCGATTAGTCTCGGACGCATCTGAAGTTTTTTTGAAGAGCCCACAGTCACTCGTCATTGAACAACCTCCGTCTGCATTTATCCGCCATTACCCATAGACAATGCATTGTAACATCACGGTCGACTTGTCAAAATAACAAATATTGTATGCGCGTGGAAAATGATCCTCCATCCACGGCGACCATGCTGTCTATAAACACCAATTGTTATCCATTGTTCTCCTGCATCGGAAGACTTCTGTCGCCGGAAATGCATCCGTTCCGTTCCGTTGTTTCCATTCGGTATACTGATTTAAGAAACTTGCATAATATTATACTTAAGATTGTTAGATATTTTCTGTGTTGTAGGCAGATGTATCGAAAAATGTGCTCCAACTTATATGTACTTCTGTTGTTTACGGGTAACTGTTCAACACTGTCTAGGGCCTATTTCAGTCCATTGGTGGACAAAGGCCTATCTTATACACGAGTAGCCTTTATTATCCTGATAATAAAATAAGTTATTATTGCCCACGTGTTACTCATACATATCATGTAATTACAAATATCTAGACGTTTTAGACATCATTTTAAATCATGGGTATAATTTATTTATTACAATTACAATTTAGACTACACCTATTATAACAGATGTTTCAATTCGACAACATAGTTAATGTCAATAGTACAATTGTCAAATGATGTCAAATATTAAAAATGTAAAAAAATGTCCTTTTTAGGAGTGTTGTCGCCAACAATTTTAATTACATGATAATGCAAGTTAGGCTCTCAAAACAAACGTTGATGGGTCCATACGGAACAGTGGTTATCGCCACATGGTTTCCCACACATTCCTTTGCCGAAATGGCCACTTGAGGCTACTCAGACAGTCGTGTTCAAAATAGAAAAATAACCTTTTCTCTCAAGTTTAAATTATGATGTGTTAATGGATTCAGCGTGAGTGATCGCGGGTTAATAAAAAAATAAGTTAAATATTCTTTCACACGATCAGTTTTGTAAGAAACACATTCGAGTATAAAGTCCCGACGACCGAATGGCTGCAGCCATTACGATTCTAACCAGCACGACCTAAGTCTATATAATACTTTGGTGAATAACGCAGTGTCTAATAAGTAGAACAAAATAAAAACTCCATCATCGTGGCTGTTAGACAATCGTTTATAAAAAATATATAAATAATTTTAATATGTTTAAAAAATATCAAAGCCAAAGATATTTCAAGTACACAATGAACAAAATGGAACGTACTAAATGGATTACACAAACGTAATATGACAGGAGCGTAGTACAAACTAATGTTTCATCAGTAATATTACAGATCCCACAATTGAATAAGGGGTTAGCCTGTTTCCAAAAGCCTATTCCATTCATCACTGGCCTGTTTCAGGCCACTGCTCGACATAGGCCTCAAAAAAAAGCTTAAAGCCGATAGCTAAAAGCATTAAATAGACCAATATATCAAAGAAGTAAGTAACAAATACGTACAATACTATATTTGTACAGGCCATTCACAAGCGGCGAGGTTACAAGATCCGCGAGCAACAGACGTGTCGGTAACATTACGCGCATTGTATGCAAATCAGGTGTATGATTTAGAGCGGACGTCGCTGCCCACCGCGCGGTATCGAACGCTAAACACTCCCCGAACACGCCAATTGTTTGATTGTTGTATTAAATATTTGATTGTTCCATTAAATATGATTATTTCATTAAATCGGTTGCAACTCAGGTTAGTAAGGATTGAGGTGTTTGGTAGCCGCGCTCTCTATGCCATATCCCGTAAGTAAATTGGTGCGACGATGTAATACTGAAAATCATTTTAATTAAAATTGTAATAATCAGTCATTAAACATTTTTGTTTATTAATTAAGTAAGTATTATATTAATTACCGATTTTTTATCTGTGAATATTATGATAGTGAATAATATCACAGTTTTAAAACCGTTAATGAATTTTTTTTTTATTTAAATTATATCAGAAGATTTTTTTTATGTTTGCGTTTGTTGCGCTCTACACTTGTAGTTTAGTAGAACAACACAAATTCACAAACTATTATAATGACAAAGAGTATATATAGACCATAGACTTTAATTAATGTCGTTTATGAAAATTAAATTTCGTGTAATTACATCAGTGGCCTCTGTTATATGTAAATATAGCCCGCTTTACTATTCGCTTACCAAGCATCTAATTAAATTTACTCTTAGTTAAAATAGTTCTTCATAATCTCCCGCCAATCGCAACGGCGGGGTCTCGATGGAGGCTACGTATTCATATATTATTCATATTTTTTTTATTTATGTACACACGTTAATGACAAAACAATGTATATATAAAACATTGGTTGAACAAAGGCACTACACTCCACACTGAAAAGCCTTCGTAGGCCCGCTGGTGAAAAAGTCGATCGGATTGGTCGAAAAGTTTATTTGCTGGCTTCATTACGACGCTAGTGTGAACATGTAGGTACTAAATGTTACAACACTCCTAATTCTGTAACGTGACCGAAACCAAGGTCCGCTGGGAGCCGTGAAGACATCGTTCCGACCGTCGCGTCGTGGGATCAATTAATCACCATTGCGAAACTATTTATAGCGGACCCATAATTATACATACACGACTGGAGTACTTGTGAAATGGTTTGGCAGCCATTTATACATATAATTAGTATGATTGTAATGTTATTTAAAATTATTATATTGACTTAATTAACATAAATAAATAACATTTTAGAATTGATTGAAGTCTGCATGTGACTGTAACCAAATATGATGGACCCATTTAAATTATTAGAGCTTTGTTTACCTATGTTTGTTGCAATAAAACAATTGTATTTGTATGTTTGTATTTAGAAGCGCTTATTCATACGCACTACAGTAGGTAATGCGTATGAATTTACGTAAATCATACAAGGCCCAAAAGTAATTATTATATTTATTCACTTATTTGTAATTAATGAATACTTTACACAATGTGCACCTTTGATCACTTCTTCATGAGGCAATGAGGCAATATTCTGCAAGTCGATGAGTCAATACTATCAATTGGATATAAAGCCGGCTGGCATCAATTGGGAACTCTACCTCAGACAACTCATACTAGTTACTACCGCTGAGGATAGCAAGCGCCTTTAGTCAGTTCCGCCTACTCTCTTGCTTACCATCCACCTAAACCTTAGCCGAAACACTAGACGAATCTAAATTTGTCCTCAGCAAATATTAACTCTACCTAAATTCTCAATATTACCAAAAAATGGACAGTTTGCAAATTTGATCATATATTAATATCATTTATAATGAAGAAGAAAAGTATCGTGACGAAAATAACACACTTGAGAATTCTCCCAAATGTTCTCTTATGCGCGCGAAGGCCACTTACTAATCGTATTTGTATAGCATGGTACTCGTAACATGAAAACGTATTATTAAAGAAATCTCCTATTCAACTGCGGGACAATACGTGTTGATGATAATGAATAATAAATAACACGTTGGCAGCGTATCTCAGTGCACGTTTGCCAGTAATCTCATTAAACTCGCTGTATGTAGCCTGCAGGAATTTTAATACAACTTGTCACATCAAACCTTCGTCAGACCTTACGTCGGTTCGCAGTACGTTCATAGATCGCCCCGCAGCGGGTTCTTGACGGAACTTGTCGTTTTGTTACATTCCACGTTTTTACCAAGTTATTATTGAAGAGACTTGGCAATTGAATTGTTCATAAGTTTTAATGGAATTCAAATTTCAAAACTTTTTAATGCTATACAATCTGCAAATCACGCATTTGTTGGTAACATTTCCTTTGCTGTGAGAACTAATATATGTAATTTTGTTTTACATTTAGGTCCAAACGTAATTAAGACTGTTTCACGTTATATTTCATTTATAAACAGTTTATAATTTCTAAGATATTACAGACAAACAAAACTATTGAATTAAATTCAATGTTTCTCTTGATTCGTTTCACTTTGCTTTCTAAACCACAAATATCTGTATAAATTTTTCTATTAAACTTTAATTGAAATTTACAAAACGACTTAATTGAAAGATATACAAATTCCATTACGCGCAGTATTCTCACACAAAAAATACATAAGCAGGTAATAGAAATTTGATTAAAAATTTTATTGGGAAGACTTTTTGTTTCTTAAAATCAATTATATACGTTTCTGTTTATGATTTAAAACGAACAGCTTATGCCACCATAAAGAATTAGCAAATTCAATACTATCACGTACAATTTTATACCCATATAGTGCGTTCCGTTTCACAATAAGCGATACACGTGAATTTACACGAAACTATTGTTTTAGTAATGTGAAAACACTTTCGAATCATTAGTCTTTTAATGAGATCTGAAAACGCAAGTGGCTTACAATAAACCGGTATATCGTGAGAATGAGAAAATTTTGTTCAATAATATTAAATATTCTCTTTTTCAATTATGAGCTTTATTTCGCTATAATTAAACACATATAAGTACGAATAATAATGACTTTATAATTATTATAATGAAGGCACATAAATACTTTTACCTTGAATGTACATAATTAAATTATTATAGCTAATTTAATATACCTACATGCATATGTACGTTTAAACTTGTTGACCGGTAATTTCTTTTTTATGACTCGCCTCTATATGTTCTTAAACTGCCAGCAACATATAAGCCCCTGGGCAATATTTGCATCGTTGCATGCCAGTTTGTCAGACGTGATAGGCAGGTTCGTTTAACACGAGACAAGACCACCAGACCCTCAGAGACAGCAAACTTGAATGATCTAGAACACGACCATGTTTATCTATGAACTTAACTTACAGTTTCTTTGGCCTAATATTGAAAA
>DWDT01005838.1:0-10126 GCA_018245595.1 Microceris scylla
GCGCGCCGTGGGTTTGAACCCGGCACCCCCGGAGTGAGGGGCTGAATTCTTAACCACTAGGCTATCACTGCTTAAGTAACCAATTAATCATCAGCAACACTATGGAAAGGGTTTCATTTATTACTACCCTGTAATATTGACCAAATCCAAAAAAATAAAGCGTCTTGCATATGTATTTTGGTGATAATTCACGCAAAGTGGCCGGCAGCGGTCGGATGCAAAGAGCTGAAGATCGAGATTAGTGTGGTGCTATTGGAAAGAACTGTCCTGCAGAGGACGAGAGTAGGCTTATGACAATGACTGCAAGACCTGTCTCCTGATACAATCGCAAAAAAGTATCACATCGATATACGTAGGTTATATAACGTAACATACACACATTGCGACCCATTAAAATGTTTCCAGGTCATCTATCATACAATTTACCTCAATTTAAATCACTTCGACGGTAAAATATAACCCCGTTCACATAATTAAAATATGAGGGCACGAATATGTACACTAAAAACAATAAAAATGCCAGTATCGTATTTTTGGATGCCGAATATTTTTATCCTTATAGACCTGTCGTGCTTCTTCCATGTTCATAAATCTGTTCATTTTTCAATAATCATAGGCTCGCGTTTGACTACAATTTTATCTAATGGTAAGCGAGATGTAATGTAGGATGTAGCACGCTTACCTGTAAATTGCCCATTCGGTCTTCATACACGTACGCCGGTTCCGAAAACTGAATTTCTCAGTTCGAAGTATGAATGTAGAATGAGCTCCTCTCCAACGAGAGTCATAGTTAGGGTAACAAAAACATCCATTCGTAGTTAATTAACTAGCGTTCGATAAATAATTAGCCAATATAATTGAAACTTCCTTTAAGCGATTGCGATGTCTCTTGATTAAATAGATAAGCTTTCGGTTTATTTTATTTTTAGGTGTATTGATTCACTGATGATATTTTAAATAAAAAAGAATTAGTGTTTTTAAATGACTAAGCGTTTCTACAGTTTTTTTCTATTTGTATATTTTAACGACATTTGGTATGCTTAGCTGATTATATTTTAATGTCATTGGGTATTCTGAATACTTTGAAGCATAAAATGTACAATAGCTTAGGAGGAAGAATTTGTTATTTTTTCATGAACACGAGCGAAGTCGAGATTAATAATTAATTAATAAATAAAAGTCTTGTAGTGATATATTTAATGATATAAAATAATAATTATGTTTATTTATGTACATTAAAATCATAATATATACAAATGCCAAAATGAAAGAGAACGGTATAACAGTAAGACACATTTCTTTGAGAAATGTCTCTCAATATATCTGTAATTGGACATGGTTTACCGAATGGTAGATTAGTATTACTACATATTCTAACATTATATTCTCGTTTCGATATGTGATACCTCGACCGTAAAGCTACCTTTATACGTATGTATCTAATATTGCCTAAAAATGTACCCGCAATGCATGTCAATAATATTAGACATTTTATTTCTACGTCATTAAAATTGTTTCCTTATCATTATCAACTCTTTTATCTTACCACTGTGCATTACGGGACTTCTCAGAATGAGAAAGCGATTGGCACAGTATGCCATGGTGATCAAGTGCAGGTTGGCAGACAAGTTTTGCAGCGTTAGTTCGGAAGTAATATTATTGTTGTCCCCAGCTGCAGCAGGCAGCGGCGGCGGGGGCGGCAGTGCGGGCGGGCTGTCCGAGGTGTACGCGGGCGACTCGAGCGTGGAGTCGGGCCCCGGGTCGCTGTCGCCGCGCACGCACGAGCACAGCTAGCGGCGCGGGAAGCTCGCGCACGACACGCGCGCGGGCCACGCGAGCGACGAGTCGCTTCGCTACGTACTCATGTAACATGAGTACACTCGCCGAGACTAGTGTGTCTCCACACTGCGTCCTGGATAATTTCTTGAAAACGGTGAATTCATTGTAACACCAGTACAGTTGCTGACACACATCTAACTGCACGTTATAATCGGAGTAATAATTCGAAAATAGACTAAAACGGAATACTCATGGAACAGCAATATACTTGTCGAGACAAGTCTGTTTCCGAATTTATTGTAAACCAATTATTTATTGTAACATCAGTACAGTTCTTGACACGCATCTAATTTTACATATTCACCTTTTCGGAATAATAATTCGAATACAATAAAACGGAGTGCTCATGGAACACCAGTACAGTTGCCGATACAAATCTAATTAAAGACTATTCTGAATAATAAATCGTAAACAGAATAAAACAGAGTACTCGTGGTATACCAGTACAGTTGTCGACACAAATGCAATTACTGACTATATTCTGAATAATAAATCAAAATCGAAGTACTCATGAATAAATCGAAACGAATCTTTTAATTATGTATCTACAACACTGGATAAATTTGTTTCAACGTTTACAGGTGACTTAAATAAAAAGTGACAAATATAGTGACTGGGAATAATAATGAATGATATGAGGCGAAAGTCGCTTGATGATTTCGTCTTAAAATGCTGAGGACTACTAGATTAAGCTGCGACGAGATGATAAGCATTTAAGAATGGTAAACAGATAAGTTATAAATATGATACAAAAATAGTTAATGGATGAAAGCAAACCGTATAATGAATTTAGACTAACATTTTGTTATAATGTTCTTTAAGGTTTCAACTATTCTTAAATAAAATAGTTGCAACATTTTTTTTTGTTTGGTATTGATTTTTTTGATTATTGGTTGATTTTACTTAAAAATCGTTGAAACAATATGTGACATAATTAACAATTACACCTTTCTATTGATATTGCGCTTGAACTGTTCCAAGAAAATTAAATTTTGACGTAAAAATATTAAACTTATAAAAGATTATAATAAGTCTCTAAGTTTCAAAAGGGTCGCTGCGCTTCAGTGAACAAGAAGTGGGTTCCGTAAAGTATCCATTTGCTTATTATTTAATCATAAAACATTTTAAGTATTTTCATTTTGTTTTTCTTGTATTAATACGAGCTACTCATATTGCTCGCTAGTATTATCCGTGAGTCCACAAATTGGAATCAATTTAACGTTGAATAGAGTTTTGTGCTAACCAAACCTGAGTTTAAGATTATAGGGATTGGTATCATTAAATAACAGATTAGGAGGGGTCTTACAAAACTGACAAAAGGCGAATAGGTCATTGAATCGTCATGACATAAACTTGAAGGTCATTCTTGGTTCAGACCTTGACATTTCGGGCTTGGGGTCACCTCGAAATGGCAAACTGATATTCGTACACACAGCTGTAGGACTTTAACAGATAAAAGGTTATAATTTTTATTAACTAAAATGGGAATTACTATGTGAAATTAATTCAATAGCTTGAGTAACTTACCTTAAAGGAAATTGCTGGCTTGCAAATTATATTTCTAATTAATTGCACCAACAAATAACATTAATCCGCTGGTAATTTATGAACTAAAACATTTACTGAATCTGTTATTGTTGGAAACTGTAATGTAATTGAAATAAAAGGATAAATGAACAGATTAATGATAAAAACAATTTAAATAGCATTACTCACTGATTTATCACTATCCTGTAAGACACAGGAGGGGAAAAAGAAAATTTATAGCGTACCTAATACAATTAAAACAATGTTCCCGAGGGTATGTAGGAATGTGCCGGCATATTTTGCATATTAGAGTGTGTCAGAAAAGTTCCATTAACGTTAGCAAGAACATATCTATATAAATAATACGATTTTATTACATAAATTCCTTTTAAACATTACAGAAATAACAGTTAACAACTTTGATTGTAAATACTGTTACAGCTAACATCGAATAATTTAATCATTTTTTATCAAATGTCTCATTAATTTATCTCAATGTTTATCACCAGGTCAGTAATTATGTAGTTGTATTTTAATTATCATAGAAGCCTGTCTAGGCATCAACGGAACCAAAAAGTACTCGAAAATGCTCATAATTTAAGTCAACTATGCATTCCTGTTACCATTCGTTTATTAGAATGATGCTCAAAAATAATACCGACTTCCTTCTATATCAACGAACGGTACAACAAACGAACCCAGAAGCTGGGAGTAATGTCCACACAGTTCTTAATGAAATAATAAAAAATACATGCAGTCAGAATTTCAAATCACAATAACATCTCTCGACTTCAATGTCAGTAAATCTCAAACGAGTCTAATATCAGGTGACGGCTGGAGAACAAAAACTGTCACGTGTCTGACAGTCAGTTCGCTTTATTTTTGACTCCCGACTTGACCCGCCCCGTCAGGTTTCATTTCCGAATGTTTGTTTCACGTGAATTTCGGGCTACTGGTTCCAACACGCTTCTGTGAAACTCATGACCGGATGCCCCATTTACCGTTTGACATTTACAAACAGTGCGTTTTCCATAGAAACAGTATCTAAAACCACATTTTAAGAAGTTCCTTCTTGAACTTAATGTTGTTGAATACTTTGTACCTATATGTATATCACAGAGCATCATCAGCCTGTCTCGATCCGTTACTGGATATAGGTTCTTTAAAGGGGGTGTTTGCCCATAATCCCCACCTTGGGGACACGGGTTGGAAATCGCAGAGAGCAGCTTCTCGCACCGCCTACGTTGCTACTTGTCAGCATCCAGAATGGACGTGGCGATGGCAGCATTCAACTTTGACTAGGTAGACTGCGTTTCGCCGTGATCAGTCCATGGCCGATGACTCGGCTGTTGTACAGCAGGATGAACCACAGGAAAATTAGGATGACTTGGGCTTAAAAAGTGTAGCTCGGAATTAATATACACTGAATAATTTGCTCATTATGTAGGTGTTAATGACTGATTTCTCATGACGACTTTTAACAACTATGGTTATTTACAAGTCTGAATCCAGCCAATGCTTTTTCCACTTGATAGCCAATATTAAAAACTATAATCATATTTTCAATGATTTCCGCCAAATTTTTTATATACAACTGAACTATTTCGACAGGTTTTTTGTCACTAAAAAGTAAGATTATAAAGATTCATAGAAATATTTGTTTTTAAACTTTTAAACAAGTAATATTTCTACCTAAACTAAACAAGTAGGATTGAGTTACTGCCATTTTTGCCAATAAACAATAGGGTAGTTTTGTATGCATTTACAATAATCCACGTTACATTTTTACGTATCTGTATTCGTCTTTGAAATGTTGCCATAATAATCGAAACCGTTTTTCTAAATCCATTCTCATGTTTGTCAATAGTTAGTAGTGATTAGATAGTGAACTGAATGTTGTAATGTTAGTATGTGTACATATTATTAGTCGGACTGACGTAAAATAACCATATCTTTGTGTTTTATCTATTTATTCATTCATTTGCAAATTGTAGTATCGACATTTCGTGAAACCCTGCGCATTTTGACCTTTAGTAGGCAACATTCGCGCTTAAAAGTAAATCCAAATATCTCTTAAATACCTTGCTAACTAGGTAGATAGATAGGTATATATATTAGAGTATACAAATTTGCAAATGGATTATAAATAGATTTCGCGAATTATTTGGAGCTTACATGTAAATAGTTATGTATGTAGATATCAACACAATTCTAGTCAATTTCGAATAAATATTTACGGCAATTTAATTGTATCGTGTATATAATAACACTGAACAATATGTGAGAATTCGTTTATTGTAATATAAATCAATTTATCGCTGATGTTTGTTTTATTTTCCTCTTTAACCTGCCACCATATTCTTAAACTATGTATGTGTTACCAGACACATACATATAAGCTAAAATTCTTCAATGCAAATGACCAGGATATTTTGGACATGCGTGCTCCATCTTGGGACGCGCCTGCCCTTTCCATCAATCGGGACCGCTAGCGAACGACGGCCTATCATAACCAAAAAGGCTTACTCTTTTATGTTTTGGGTCAAGCGAATCTTAAAATAACGCTCTGATAGCTTAACATACATACTTTTATATATGCATATACATACAAAATAATCGTCATCAACCCTAGTTATCGTTTCTGTATTGGTCTAGGCTCTCCGCACAGAATAAAAACAGTTAAGATCACAGCATGCCACACTGCCCTAACGCGGTTTAACTTACTCATCGAGGGATATTATTATTAAAATCCTCTTTCACCAGAATATAAATATTCTTTCAATGAAGAACATAAATTCACGTGAACGATTCAACCAAATAGTCGTAATTTACACACGAATCGGTTGCCGGAATAAGAAATTTATAGACGAATTCTTCATTTTTCTGTTCCAAAAATCATTCGTCTGACCAAGCCATTAATCCTACGGGGGGAAATTCACACCACATCATTAAAGGACGTAAAAATGCTAAGTCATATGAGTCAGAATCGACCTCCAGATAATCTTGAAGCGAAATGGCTTTTTTTGTATGTAACATATTGAAACTTTTTTAAAAGATACACTTATATAGTAGTCCAGGATATTGAAATTGAGATAATGTAGAATATTTTTGTCAACAACAAATTATATTACTAATGTATGTTATTATATACAATGAGAATATATACTTTTGTATAGTACAGTATATTTTTTTGTGCCTTTTTTAAATTCCTTGAATAAATGTATTTTCTTTCTTCTTTCTTTCTCATATTATACTATATACAAAAGAAATAAAAAATACAGTTTATAATCATTTCAAGACAAAACGAGAGAGGCATAAGGCTATTTTATAGAAACCGTTCAATTATTTATGAATTGATTTTAAGGTCGTATAATTGTGATTGCTATCGATGTGAAAGGCCTTTACAATTCGACTTCATTAACAATGGAGTAAACGGTCTATTGTGTGCCTTTTCATGCCTCACTTATTATTTCTAAGGAATAAAAATATAGATATAACTAACTTAAAAATATAAAGATAATAACAGAAGGAATCTCTTCATTGTTCGATAGAGCGATGCAATTATTAAATAAATATGTATTTTTATTCATTTCTAGTAGTAACTCGGAGTCTGGTTCTGTGCCCGATGTATAACCTATTCCATGTCACTTTAACGTAACTGGTGAAACATGAGAGTGTACGACACTCCTCTGCCTACCCTTTCAGGGATTACAGGCGTGCTGTTACATTTATATAGTCACGCCTAGATCCTTACTGCAGAGATCATCGAGAGGTTAGACAAGTTTCAATATAAAATAATGACTTATTATACTTTTACAACTATTAAATTGACTTTTTTAATTGTGACATTAATTTTTAAAATTAGGTATATCACATATACGGGTACTTTCCAAAAATCACAAAGATTTTTTATTAGTAATATTTCATTGTATATTGTTATCTGTTTAGCACGAATAAAAAATACAAGAAGTGCTTTTTTAAGTAATTTTTAAGGACTTAAAATAGACAAAATAAGTAGAAAGCCAATCAAAACACAAAGTCGGATTTAAAGATGACTATAGGATGTACAATTCTGGTAGTGTTTGATTGTAAAGCCTTTTACCGCTACCACTTTAAGTGTGTCTCGTCGAGAACTCTAACAATAGGTCGTGAGTGGATTGCTATGGCTTCTGTTCTCCGTACATTCTGTAGGATCGTCGTCAACGCACTGTTTCCACTAAAAACACAAAACACACGCTTTGTTTGATTGATGTACGAAACATGGATTCAAGTTGCTTCTTTATTTACTGTATAAAGAAAGAATATATAAAAGAAAAACCGGTGGAACAAGAACATTTATAGTAGTTTTAAAAGCTATTCTAAAATTAAATATTGATTATACGATATTTTAGTTAGGTTAATACATTGTGGTAATAGGCACTGACCCGATTCTATAGTGGATTGTAGAGCATAGTACATGTAATTGTACATGTGTATTTATACCCCTCTGCCTACACAGGGAACACAAGCGTGAAGTTAAGTATATGTATAAATATAATACTGTGTTTTAGTTCATTAAAATGTTAAGTGAAATCAAACCTAGCTGCAATTCGTATAAAACTACTCATTCACTAACTACGGTGATAATATCCGATGAACTTAAAAAAACAATTCTTTTAAACTAAGCTGACTTGTGATACACATACATACACATATATATGTATATACATATGTACATAAAATGAAAAAAGCCTATTTTTTCCAGCAGATTATATGATTAATGGGTTTACATTCATGTACCTACTCTATTACACATAGTATTTCTAATCAAAAAGTTTTATACTATTATTAGTTCAGTTTTTATTTTTAAATTAACTTTATTTAACAGGTTATATGTTGTGTACTTTTTTCTTTTAATAATATTACACCATGTACATACATACATATATAAAACACGATTAGACAGACATATTACTATATACACTACGTATAAGACTTCGAAACAAAATCCTTAACAATCCCTTCACCAAACCTCGACATTTCATGTCAAATGAAGTTTTTATTTTCCAACGAAATTTTCCGTAATTCACTGGTCAATGTGGGGCGAGGCGGGTGTTAAGCGACTCGCAGGGAGTCCATTACCCCCACCCACCCCGGGAGGCTGCCATGCACGTTTGTTCAGGAAAACGTCCGCAAAAAAGGAAATACGAATGGAGCGTTCGAAACGAATCGAAAATTAATTATGGCGTCGATTTTTGTTTTTCGATTTATGTTTTTTAATATTCCTCATCAGTTTTTGTCGCTTTACGCAACACTCGGAACCGAATAATGCATTTAATTGGTTTTTAACTTTATTCGATTAAAATTTTAACGTATGTGGTAATTAAGGGTCTTGTGGGCCGGCGGACCTGCGTCACATCGCGTGGCTCGCTATAGCCTTAACCCGTTACGGTCAGAGAAACAGCCTTTGTGTAACAATGGAGCGATAAAAGGATTATTTTTTTATTTAGCGAAGAGAAAGGTGAGATAGAAGTGCTCGAGTGGATTTAAAAGTGGAGAGAAACTAAGTGATTTTGCGTCCTAGCTACAGATCGCACTTTGAGTCGCTCATCCACTCTTACGAAAAGAGACTCAGAAACTTGAACTGTCTCCTACCTAGAGATAACTAATACAATAGCACTTACAAATAGTTATTATACTATACATACATATGTATATGAAATTACGTTCTATTAAAACGTGTAATTAAACTAACGTAACGTCCCGCCTGTAATCCCGAAGGCGTAGGCAGAGAAGTGTAGGGGTACACTCCCAAGTTTCACCAGTTACGTTTACGCCCATGGAATAGATGGTGAGCCTATTGTTATTAGACAAAACTGGTTTTCATATAAAAAAAAAATATTTTTTTAAAAAAGTATTTTTGGTATTAAAATAGATTTAGTGACCGATGTTGATGAAGCACGTCATGTTTGTAAAGATAGAAATATTATTACACTGTACTCTTTGCCTACCCCTTTAAATAATTCGCGTGATCATAATATTGTTTATTGATTTATAAATAAAAT
This sequence comes from Microceris scylla, assembly GCA_018245595.1. Taxonomy (NCBI): domain Eukaryota; kingdom Metazoa; phylum Arthropoda; class Insecta; order Lepidoptera; family Hesperiidae; genus Microceris; species Microceris scylla. The sequence continues at coordinate 9,411 of DWDT01005838.1, forward strand.
GATTCACAATTTCCACCAGGTTAATTTGAAAACATAATAGTTTTTAACACTATAAACCCCTAAATGGTTATGTAAATCCGTAAATAGTCGGAAAGCTTGGATCGCTTTAATCAGATTTGGGGGTAAATACAAGCACATAATCCCTGGACTTGTAAACGACATTTAAATCGGTTTTATCGAATGCGCTCCGAGCTTAGTGGCGCTTGCTTATCTATTCCTTACTGTACACCATCAACCCATTCATCATTCGACTGTTGGGAAGAGATCTCCTGTCAGTATTAGCAGAGTTGAGGAAATAGTTAATACAAAACAATACCTACTAAAAGTAAGTGTTATGCTAACTTAAAAAAATTAAATTTAATATTATCCTTCTAATGTTACTACTACAACATTATTCCATTACTTTACACTACTATATTCCATTACTCCCATAATAACAATTGTGACCAGCGACGCAGTCTAAAATAATAAATAATTCAAAATAATAAAACGAAATAAAAGTTATAGCATGCTTTTATATTGTACAAAGAAACTGTAAAAAAAACTCAATTATGCGACTCTATTAGCGGACCTTCAAATTATCGCTGATTGCAATCGTTTAACGCTTTTGAAATTCAATCGGGATTACCGCGGACTGGGTTTTGGTTTTATTCGTAACGTAAACTGTTCTACATTAATTGCTATTCACAATCCTGTTCGATATCACACATTTACTA
>DWDT01005839.1:0-10125 GCA_018245595.1 Microceris scylla
TTCATTCATGCTATTAGGGGAGATTTAGTATTGCTGAAATTTAATCAACAGTTCCACGAATGTTACGATGGTGCAGACGTGGCGGTGGAATTTCACTTTTCACGGACAAGTTATAGACGGTCACATCAAGCAATTAATACGGTTATCGCCAATTTGGGCCCCGATGTATTATTTCCCCGGCGAGTTTTACTTCGACAATCTCAGGTTTCAGCAGATAAATTGGCTAGCGTAACTTGGTTTAATGAAAGTTTAAACGATGGCCAAAAATGTGCAATAACTAATATACTAACGGGGGAATGTCGACCGCTTCCATACGTAATTTTTGGGCCTCCTGGAACGGGAAAAACTGTGACCGTCATAGAAACTATTTTACAAATTTTGAAAATGATTCCTGAAAGTCGAATTCTAGTTGCCACTCCATCGAATAGTGCATCTAATTTAGTCACAGAACGTCTAATTCGATATAACAATTCACTTAACGGTTCGATAGTGCGCCTTATAGCTAATTGTTTAATTGATTCGGAAAATATACCTGACGAAATTAAACCATATTGCGCAACACTTGACATAGCTAGGGAAGATTCCTGCAAATCAAGATACTATATGAACAAAAACAACATGAATATTAACTGTTCCAAATCATTTATTGGAAGACATCGAGTTACAATTGGCACCTGTTATTGCCTCGGCGGATTATTTCAATTGGGATTACCTCGAGGTCATTTTACCCATGTCATTGTTGATGAAGCGGGCCAGGCTACCGAGCCTGAAGTAATGATACCAATGTCATTTATTGATAAGGAAAATGGACAGATTGTTCTCGCAGGTGACCCAAAGCAGTTAGGACCTGTTGTTATGTCGAAATATTGTGTTGAATTTGGCATGGCAAATTCATTTTTGTGTAGATTGCTCGAAACCTTCCCGTATCAAAGGGATTATGAATCTTTTCAGAACGGATTTGATAGTAGACTAATAACAAGATTAACATATAATTATAGATCGGTAAAGGAAGTTTTGAAATTGCCTAGTGAGATGTTCTATGATGATTGCCTTGTAGCGAAAGTTGATTATGATATGCCATGGACGGAAAAATTTGTCAAGGCTACATGCGAAATTTTCGATATTTATGATAAAAAGACGGGTGGGATTTTCGTTTATGGAATAAAAGGCTGTAACACAAGAGCTGAAGATAGCCCATCATGGTTAAACCCACACGAGGCATCAATGGTTGCATTATTAACTTGCAAGTTGTATAAGAAGAACATACATGCAGATGAAATTGGCATAATAACTCCATACATTGCACAGGTCAGTCGCTTAAACTTATATTTTAATATAAGTTTAAGTTGTTTTTCACGATATTCACTGGCTAATCTGTGACTTTTGAGAATACTACTTTTTTGTCATGTGTATAATTCACTTTGTTTTCAGATTAAATACCTGAGAATTCTGTTTGATTCTATGGGATTACAACACCCAAAAATAGGTTCGGTTGAGGAATTTCAAGGACAAGAGAGACCAATTGTAATTGTAACGACAGTCCGCTCAATGGATTCATATTTACAGGAAGATATAAGACATTCATTAGGATTCATAAGGAACCCAAAGCGACTAAATGTCATAATAACCAGAGCACAAGTGGCCGCAATAGTAATTTGCAATCCACATTTATTGACGAAAGATCCCTTGTGGAATATTGTGATATCCCATGCAGTTAAAGAAGATACATATAGGGGTTGCGATTTACCCCATACTTTGTTGAATGTCACTGAAGATAATAAAGAATAAACCCGTTTTTTCAATGATACTGCCGTTTTAATGTTTTACATGTAATACACATGGAAAGTGTAACAAATGAGGTTATAAAAAATGACCCCTAATAACAAATTGAACTATGCCTTTCTGACTCACACGGCATATCGGAAATATTGTTAGCCCCGGTTCATATACAAAGAGATTATTATTTCGGATTTTTGTATGATACTCAGCAGTAGAACGTAAACTGAATATCAGTAGTGTAAGTAAGAGATATCTAAAAAAAATTGATAAAACGGTTCACACCAATAGATTAAAATAATTACTACATCAAATGTGACAAAATAAAGTATTTGCATTTTATATGTTGACGAAACACGCTAGGTCTGTTGTAAGATATGTATGTAAGTACAATGTTTCTGGAAACTACAAAATCTGTTATAAATTCATAGGTACCTACATCATATTAAATCAAGAGTGTGTAGCTCATTGTTGCGGTTCAATAAACATAATATTTCGGCAGGTGACTTATTTCTTTCAGAAGAAGAAGTATTTCAGAAGAAAACGTTTCTTTGATACAGTATATAACATATATCCCCTTCACGCAAGGTTTGTCGGTCTTTGGCATTTGAGACCCTGCAGTCGACTCTATTAGGGTTTAATTGCCCTAAAAGTAAGGTTATAATTTTATAAACTTGTGGTATCGCGGTATTCTTCAGATTTTAAGATATTTTTCAGTTTTTTCTTCACTATGTAGAATAATTATGTATACTTAAAAGAAATATTTTAAGAAGTGATTTATTCAAATAGTGTTAAACATTGTAACTATTTTTGAAAATGCAAGATATTGTTTCTCAATAATACCTGCTGTTCAAGCTATAAAAGTCAAATGTCCTGTAATGAAACAAAAATTTAAAAAAATTATAATCAATCTTTTATTTTTTGCCAACGTAATTCGTCCCATGTTCAGCGGTAAACTTAGAGTTAGAACTAACGGGTACGAGTTCTTTACTAATAATTTATTAAGTGCAAATTATCTAAGTATTTTAGGTTGGTATCAAAATGATATCAATCGGTTGCTCAATGGGCAAAGTTTATTGTCTATGGTAAAAAACAATAATAACGTTCTGTTAATTTAGTATTCAGCGCAGAGATAAATGTAGGTACCGTAGAAGTATTACGTAGGTACAATTAATTAAATAAGCAAGCAGAAATTAGAAACTTAATTGACACGAACTGTCAATCTGACCCAATAAAAAGTTTGAATGGGCCTCATTGCACAGTATACATAATATATTTTTCGTATTACAGATATTACACAAGATATTTCTAGTGTACCATCCATAGAGTATAGAGAACAGTGAGAGTATGAGGAATGTCGGAAAACTGTTGACGGGAAAAAAATATTAAAAATAAATAAATAAGGAAACGTCACACGTTACGGATGACTTACTATAGTTTTATTTCAAAATATGATGTATCTCCGAAAACACTATCTATAAGTTCTTGGTTGCGTTGATAGTCTAGTACAATTCGCCAGAAATGGAAGGGAATGGTGCAGTTTTGTGTGACAATCTAATTAAGTGGTTACAGACACTAAATCTAACTGCTAAGCATGCAAATCCAACGGGTAAGAAGTTCTATTACTATTAGGGCCATTTACCTGGCTTCTCTAAGTATGTAATCTCTATAATGTATTCTTGAACAATTCTATGCATGCAACTTAATAAAGTAATAAGTGAATTCCCATTTCGTTTTATCTTATTCTACGATAGTTGCCTTTTAATATATTTTTACATATGAAACAATGACAAATATACAGATAATTCGCCAATCTCTTGGAGCCATATCAAGATTGTAGGCAACAGTACAATGGCATAGTTTTGTCATCTTAGGTGTGTGGGTTGTGCTTATTGTCACAAGTAAATTTTACTGCAGGATTTCCTGACAGTATCTCTGTTAATGTATGTTAATGGAAAAGTAATGTTTAATAATATTTGAATTTCTTGAGTAAAATGATAATAATTGAAGTGTAATATGAATTATTTGTATGTGAACATGTTATTAGACTAATTTGTGGCTTCCTTGCATTCATTTCACTATCACATTGTTAATAATTACCTTTAGTTCATATAATCTTATGGGATCTGTCTAAATTGTTATCCATCAATGATGTAGGGAGTATGAACTTCCTTTTAACCCTTGAAACAAATAATTAATATTTATTTTCTTTACAAGTATTTCCTTTCAATAATGGATGTAGGGCAAGAGTGGTGAATCTTGAAGGAATCTAGATCTGTAAGGATAGTAGAAACACTTGGCGCTCTGTGCCTACCCCAAAAGGACTTGCTGTGACAATATAACATTAATAATTTTAATAAACACATAAATTATATGGAATGTTTATGGTATGTGTTATTCCAACATACCATAAACAAATGAACCTGTCTGATATCAGATATAGATTTTATCATTATCATTATCAGCCTACTGCTGTCCACTGCTGTACATCAGACTCTCCAGTAGCACACTACTGAGCTGGATCTTCAGCTCTTTGCATCCAACTATTGTTAGCCATGTAGGTTTAATAAATTATATTTCTTTTTTATAGTGTATGTAACATTTAACTATTAATACATTTGATTTTTTTCTTATTATACATATTACCTCATGCTATTATTCCTCCTCTAATGAGCTCTGTCACACCCTAGATCTGTGGCTGGTGTATAGCAATAGGTTTACCACCTATCCATAGGACATAAACGTAATTGGTGAAACATGGGAGTGTACTACACTCCTCTGCATACCTCTTTGGGGATTGCAGGTGTGATGTTATGTCTAAAGATAAATTGTTAAAAGAGATTTGATAAACACTTGAAATGACTGCAAGATGGTTTTATTTTAATTGTTTTGTATGCACATCTGAAATATGCCCCCTGTGCAAGTAGGTGTGTTTGGAGAAATGACTTGAGATGTTTGAGTTTTGATCCAAGTTTGTGTTAGTTGTGTAGTGGTCTTATATTACTAAAATTCACACATTAATACCCTGTTTTCTGATGCTACAGAGCTGTCTGATGGTGTTGCTATAGCAGAGGCTCTCACACAAATTGCACCAGAATATTTCACACCGGTATGGAATTCAAAAATTAAAACAGATGTTGGGCTCAACTGGAGACTGAAAGTGAGCAATTTAAAAAAAATATTGGAAGGTGTTGTTGGTATGTAGTTGTTATGTATTCTTCATTAACTACACATTATCAGTTTTATTCAGGAAAAGTTAAATTTGTGGACCAGCTCCATAAGAACATATATGTATATTATAACTGGTCAAAATTGGGGTTACTGCAATTCTCTGCCTACCCCTTGCGGGAAATACAGATGTGATTCATAACAGACACTCAGATACCTTAGACTCATAACAAAGTTGTGTTAAGTAGCTCATGGACTCAATTACTTTGATTTAAATTTTATTCATTGAATGCAAAATGTTAATTACAGTATCCAAACTGATGTTTCAGTTAAAATTGAACAATTTGTGTTGTTACTTTAAATTGTAGTCCATAAATGTAATTTACATCAAATTGTGAATTTGATGATTTTCAGTGCACATCCAAAATGAATAATTGAGCTCATATTAAAGTATGCATTCTTGAAATGAAAACTGAGTCTAGATTATTTTCAAGGTGAATACAAATTAATGTTATGAATTGAAATGAAACCAGTGCTAATTAATAGATTTAAATTACAAAGTAATCTGATAACATTGAAATAAAATGTAAACCACAGACGGTATATTTGTGTTGCCTTAAAAAGTGTTAATGAAATTATGTTAATAAAATAACACACTTTTAGATTACCATCAAGACATCTTAAACCTGAGTCTGCAAGAGTTTACTCGGCCTGATGTGGTCAATATTGCCGAAAATGCTGATACATCTGACTTGGGAAGGTTGCTGCAATTGGTTCTCAGTAAGTCATAATTTCATTCAGTTTGCAAGAATGAGGTAGGTTACTAGATTTATTAGTGATTACTGGACTTATATCAATTAGTCAATTTTGCTGTAGTATATACATTGCATATAACTGCAAAAGGCTGCAAGCAGATGCTGGATGCTACAAGTCGAGGACAGGGCGCGGTGGCGCTTATTGGGGAAGACCTATGTCTAGCAGTGGACTGAGATAGGCTGATGATGATGATGTATATTCTAGAGTAAATTCTTAATGAGATTAAAATTGTATATTTGATGGTTGTCATATTTTTAAATTGTGATGAATGAAATAAAATAAAAATATATATCTTGGAATAACTTCACACACAGCCGACCAAACCTAATTTTAGTGGAGTCTGTATAATGGTAACCAGACAGCTTATAAATTACACATGTACATACAATGTATACTTATATAGTCGTTTATTTATACTCAGACAGATTAAATACCTATGTTCATTATTGCCTGGAAACTTACATAAAACTCCCACAACAGACAGGTGTGTTAACCATCTGTCCACCAGTTTCATAATGTCAGTAGAATAAAAATATTAATGTGAAATATAAGATTGATGTATTGCAAATAATATAGATGTATGATATTATCAGGTAATGATACAATGTAGTCAAAGTGTATTGTTCTGGCCTGGAGGTAGTTGTAAAAATACATGAGCTTGGCATGGTTAACATTTAGTTGTTACTGATAATTGCAATTTTCAGTGTAATGCATTTACATAAATTTTACATACACAATATTCAGAATTTAGAGTTTCGAAATGAAAATAATAGCGATTGGCTATTGCTTCTTTAGTGTTTTGTAGTCTTTTTTTTTGTAGTACAAGGCTTCATCTAAAAAATGAGTTATCAAAGTCAAAGTCAGTGTCTCTGGAACAGGTGCCTGTTTTCTAACTTCTATTATAATCAACAATAATGGCAAAGTAACATTGTCTTTCATAAACAGTCATCATCATTATTCCTGCTGGAAATTGGTTTCTTCTCAGAATAAAAGAATGGATGTGTTATTATATGTTATGAACAACGGTTAAGGCAATTATATTCATGTTTTGTACTTATTTGTGTTTATAAAACAAATAGGTTGTGCAGTCAACTGCATCAAGAAAGAAGAATACATAACTCGTATTATGGAACTGGAGTTATCATGTCAACGGTCCATAATGCAAGCTATACAGGTAATCAAATTATATACTTCCACACGCTATTTATAAACATGGAGTAAACAGTACTGCGCCGAGATGCGTGTTTGGTTCTGTGTAAATTGTTGCATACTGTGCTACCGAAAGGAGTTTCTTTTGCTCTTTTTTTTGTTCTTAACAAAGAAAAATTAACATTTGGTAGGATGTGTTTAACAGTGATATAACAGTGTACGCAATAAAATTTCACATAATCGTTTCTTATGATACTCGTGTTATATATTATGAACGAAAATTTTACTAATTAGCTTCGTATAAAAGTAATATTGTACATTAATATATTATGTAACGTCTGTAAACAGGGCGTTACATTGTGTTCGTTGCAAAAATTCAATTAGCAAACGTTATTGCTCAAGAATACTTTCGGCGGTGCATAGTAATTCATATTGCGGTCCGCTGAAACACGTAGACGCTTTAGATACGCACATGTAACGTCCTTGGATCACGACAATTCGTGCTGTTGTTCGTGTAATGTAATGTCGTTTAGTCAACTCTTGAGTGTTGCGCTCGTACGTATCTATTATTCTATTAATGTTGTTAAGCGCGTTCTATACGGAATCGAGGTGTTACTTCATTGTGGTTTATCTGTGATTTATTCGATTGTATAATATTTTGATGAGGTTTATGTTTAATCGAATTAGACCGTTTCTATATTTTATGAATTGCAACGTTCGTTTCGCGAAGCGTTTTCGCGGGTAACGGTCGGCGTGTGGCGCGATATTCGATAGTATCGTTACGTAGTGCATCTCCTCTGTCGGATTTATTCGTTAAATTAGTTAACCGAGTGATGGTTTCGTAATGTTACAGTGATATTTGTAACGGTGCCACGTTTTGGTAAATAATGATTGTTTTGTTCGAAAGGAACTGGAAACTTTAACGTTAGGCCTGAACCGTGGTAGTATACACTTGGAGACTGCGAGCGCGGACCAGACCGATGCTGACATGAGGGAGGCGCTCGCACAGAGGTGTCACGACCTCGACACGCAGGTATATTTAATTTAATACATATTAGAATAATTATTATGGTAAACTAAAACATTCATATAGATATTTGTAAAAAAATCTGCAAAATATTTATCAACTGTCCGTAAATGCAAAAAAAGACAATCTTATAATTAAAATCAGAAAAAAAATGCAGTACCAAAACGTTAGTCTAACAAATATAATTTTATGCAAGTATTTTGTACAGTATTTATATGGATGCATATCACGCAACTAGGTAAGAACATTTACATTTAAAAAGTAGAACAAAATCAAGGTTTTGGTCGCTGTAAACGACTTTTTTCGCTCATATACTCTATTACGTTTTGGACGGCGTTTTATACAGTACACAAAATTATAGTACGTATTAATATATCTTACAAATATGGGATAATTTTAAGCCAGTATCTTTACTTCAGTAATGATTTATAATCAGTTCTTTACTTCAGTTTTCAACTTTGCTTTTAATATCTTCAACAGGGTTTACAAATTAAACAGTTGATTTTTCTCATGTTACAGGTGAAAATACTTCAAGAGGAAAAGATGACACTGCTAAGCGAAGTGAGTAGGCTGACGGCGGCGCGTGAAGCGGCCATCGGTTACGAGAATTCAGTGCCTCGCGAACTCGATGAGGCGGGGGCCTCACTGGGGCCCGCCCACGCGGGGACCCTACGGTACAGCAACATGAGGGCCCAATTGGAAGCGCTCAAGGACGAGTTAGATAAGGTCGAACTACAGAGAGACGACCAGAGAGCGAGAGCCGACACGCTGGAGAGAGAACTCGCGGTGCTCAAACTTAGGAACGAGGAATTACAGGTAAATTGCATTTTTATTTAAACATTTAAAAATCTTTTATTCAACATAGTTAAAGTGCTAAAATTTATATTGTGTTTCATAGAAAGGATTTAAAAAAAATGGAATACTTAGATTATTTTATTACATTGAAACTATTATACAATTATTTTGATCTGTGAAACCCGCGAATAAACAGTATTAATAAGAAAACGATATAATTTTACAGTGTTCCTTAATTATTCACGAATACACAATATTAATAAGAAAACGATATAATTTTAAAGTGTCCCTTAATTTTCCATGTTAACGCTCAAAGAAGCTGGCGTATTTGATTCATACGTATTTTAATTTGATATATCTTCAGATCTTGATCAACATGTAGTGTAGACATTAATGCCACTGTGTATTTCGATGTTGCAGATAGCAGCGTCGGAGAACGTGGCGCTGAAGGACGAGGTGGACGCGCTGCGCGAGACGGCCGCGAAGGCGGCGGCGCTCGAGGCGACCGTCGCGTCCTACAAGAAGCGGATGGAGGAGCACGTCGACTTGCGGAGACAGGTATTGCTTTTGTCTTGTTTATAAAGATTGGCTTTAGGTAGCTTCATACACATGTATATGTCTGCAACAAAGATACATACACCGAGACACTCATTTTAACCATAATAAGTTGGACAAGGTTCGCCGGCCTCTTATCATATACTGAAACATTGAAAATATACCGTGTCGCTTGCCATGCAAATCATTTGAACGCAAAGTAATATAAAAATTCGACGGTGATGGTCGCCGGTTTTATATGTTGAATGTACTGCTATATGATTATCTATTTTTGCTGCTGAATTCGAGTGTCTACATTTGCTACTGAATGTACCGTTGTACAAGTTGTTATCTGTATAACTGTATAATTAATGTTATCCAGGTGAAGCTGCTGGAGCACGCGAACACGGAGCACGTGCAGCGCGCCATCGAGCACGAGCAGGCCGCCACGCGCGCCAACGCCGTCAGAGCGCAGCTCGACCTTTATAAGAAGCAAGTATGTTGTAGCTATCTTACTACCTTAATTGATATGCTAAAATGAAATATGATAATGTCTGTTCATCAATGGGTTAATTGCGAATTGGCTTTACGTCATAACGTTTCTGTTTTATTTTTTGCAGCTGTTGTTGACTTTGTTTCTGATGATAATTCACTGTCATTTATTGGTCTAAATACAGAAGTGAATTTGCATAGTAAAGGCGGTCGGAAAGTAAACTAACACTCATCTTTAAATATAAGTTGAATTCAAAAATACCGCTAAATATCGCTCATTTCTATGTGGCCTTAAAGTTAGGGGATACCACTCGTAATAAAAGGTGTATAAAATGCATATTATGCATGGTTTTCTTCGGGGTATCCGA
>DWDT01005840.1:0-10125 GCA_018245595.1 Microceris scylla
ATTAACAAAGTGTATAAAATGAATAAAACAATAAACTTTTTTTGTTTGTAAAATTAACTAAGTTTATTCATGTTCGTGTGATGAAGCAATAAAAATCTTTTGTTTATTCATACAATTTATTTGAACGCTTAGATAGGAGTTCGCAAATTAATTTCTCTATTTGGTCACAAGTGATGTTATAGGTTTTCTAGAACGTGAGTGGTTTTTAGGTTTCAAATGATTGATCTTGATTTAGGTAATACTCGCGTCGCGAGCAATCGATTTACGTAAATGAAATTCTGTAATATATACATATGTATATGTATGTAAATTTAGGAGTAACTTTTAATTGATTGTAACAAATTACACAGCTAAACAGACAACATTTCGTTTTAATAAATTTCTATATGCACAGAATAATGATTAAAATTATCATCAGAACATCTTAAGGTTTTTTTGTTTCCTTTTAATCATACTGTTCTGACGTGATATGAGAAAGTCCACTCCCAGGTAGAACATAAATGATAATTTTAGAACATCAGTTAGATACAGCATATTATTTCTATTATATTAAGAAATTATTTTTATAATTAAGCCAACGTTTTCTGAATGCTATAATATATTTCGTTCAACACTTTTTTATCTCCATTACTTTTTATTTTTTTGTTCATCTTCGTAGAAAAAACGTGTTCATTTTGATTTCAAAATATACTGACATTCCAAATCACTTTACTAATGTGCTGTGTTAGTCTGTTATGATAGAAAAACATGGGGTGAATAAGAAAACGTGAACTCGTTACGAATATAATCTTAAGCACAAGGCCACTCTCACAGTCGTGAAACACGAGGAGTGTTTTCTACGAACTCGTCGCGAAGACAATATACGCGGCGGGATGACAACGACCTTTCGAACACGAAACTCATCAAGAGACTCTCATTTTTCAGTCAATGTTATTACACCGAGTTCAACTCACCGTTCTGGAGTGGACGGTTGATTTCAGTACACTTATAAGAAGCCTTTTTATTTAACAATAATTTACAATTATTTCATGAATAAGTCATCGTCGACATTTTTTATCGTTCCCCTTCTTTTCAAATGACAAATTAATCAATTGTGCGCGACGCAAAAAACACCATAAATTAAAAAAAAAAACTGCAACCAATCTCTGAACAACGAGGTTTAGTTTCTTAGGTATACACTAATAAATTAGGGCCCACAGGATAAATAAAAGTATGTAATATAATATTTTTCCTTTTGTTACTTCCAACAATTATTGGAATATACAGTGAATACATCGGTCCATGTACACCATTTTCAGTGCCGTAAAAATCCTATAAAAATAATTTGAAGAAATATTAACCACTGAAACACTTAACGGTTTTTAGCTTTATTGCCTTTTTATATATTTTATGCGACGTTCGAGGGGTTATTTACTTCAGAGTTAACGACATATAAATTCGATTGTTAGAACTGTTGTATATACATTTTTATTATTATTGATAATTATTACCTATTATTTGTTATTATTTTTCATTACTATTATTCCTTATTATTATTACATCGCCGCGCTAAGCCTCTTATGAAATGATTTTTCGACTATTTATAACCTATGCACTGTAAATCGAAAAATTATGGTCGAATCTGTACTTACTGACGGAGTTCACAGTCTGATCAATTTTAACACCCGTGAAATTATGAACCGGCCACAACTGGACGATACTGATAGTAGCTCGTACTATGTTTATAGGTTAGGTAAGGCTTCGTAAGGTTAGGTAAGGTAGGTTAGGTTAGGTTAGTTTAGCCCAAAACATTCGACTAGTCAGCACATAAATTTAATACTAATTCATAATATTTCAGGACAGGTTTCATTTCTACTGGACAGATAATAAACAATCAAAAAATAATACGTTAATTTTTAAGTAGTTTGATGCAGCTGAAACATTTTCGACAATTTGTGGTTTTTTTTTACTGTATAAGCTGAAATAGAGCAAACGAGCCACCTAGTGGTAAGTGGTCACCGTTGCCTATAGATATTTGCAACACCAGAGGCACTAAGCTCAAAAGATTCAAAGATTCAAAAGATTTTATTGAGTACACATTAAAATAAATCGACAAGTTTATATGTTCGTAAGCAGCTGCAGTAGTAAAAACTGTGTCGCAGCTACTTACGCCCACCTCGGGACACAAGCAGTGTGCATATAAAATCATTTAAGAATCAATTACAAAATAGGTATATGAAGAGAAAACATGGATAAATGAATAATAATCTAGACACGATATTGATTACTTTTCAACTACATCTATTGGATAAAATAAATTTAGGATTAGAAAACATAAAACATTCTGATTGCGTGCGTGTGTTAACAATTAAATATCGTTGAAAAATATTCACTAATTAAGCAATACATATATGTAGGTGATCATTGCTCATTTGTAATAATACATAAAGCGACTTGGAAATCGGTCTGTAGAACAATTTCCGCATCAGAAGCGACGTTCGCTTCCACGGATTCATTATAGAAGATATGAAAGATGTTCGGAACTGTGATCTAGGTCGTCACTAACGTAGCTCTTTCGCGTCGACAGACACTGAATAGGGGCGAGAATGCTTTTTACTTCTCTCTTGTGTTTAAATGGAACTTTTCATTTATATTGACTGCCAGTTATTAAACTTTTTCCACGATAATCATAGATGTTGTGGGTTGTGTGGTTACATTTTTTTAATTGCAATGTTTTAAACTCCGTGGTTTTTATGCTCCAAATATAACAGACGTGATTTTATGGCATACTTAATACTACGCTACATTACATTATAAATCTATATACGAATTTCTTGCTAAATTTATATAATTGAACAATATCGATTTCATCAATAATTAACATTTAATTGAAAAGAAAATACTCCATCGTAGGTTCGAGGTTCTGATTTCGTTTTCCGAGTCGGATACTCTAGTATTTTTCAAACTTAGAATTTTTAGTAGCAGCTCAATCTGGCTTTATGCACGGCATAAGGTAATAAATTCACCCCCTATTCCATGGTAGCATTTAGAACTTAGCAAAAGGATCGTAGGAGTGCACTACACTTATCTGCCTACCCCTTCAGGTCGTAACGGCTTGAAGTTAAAAAATTCACGTAATATTACTCGGTTGAACGGGAAAACTTCATTAGGGTTTCCGAAACCGCATTCCGACAAAACGTAGTGCCTTTAACTCAGTTCGCTAATTAGCTAGTTAGTTTCTTGACTTGTTTCCGCGGCATTAAACTGCGGTAAATTTTAAATTGCAAAACTTTATTTTAAATCGGCTCATTCGCGTGGCTGAACTGAACTTTATTTAATGCGCCCTAAGCGGAAACGTGTGATATCGGTTGGGAAGTTAATTTACTGAAACCAACAGTAGCGGCTCATAAAATACTGTATTAGTGAACTAGTATTAGTGAACTGTTATGTGAAGTAAAACGTTTCTGCAATTTGTACCTAAATTTTATCGAATCAGTCAAAGCAAATATTTTAAAGTTTAAGCAAATATTTGTTTGCGTACAGTTTCGCTTGTCAAATATTATTCAATAGAAATTTCTATTATCAGACACGCTTACATATTAATTTTCATTGATCCGTACAAGATATTTGTGAGAAAAATAAGTAAATTTCTATTGCTGGAATTGATAATTTAAAATTAATTGGTTCTTGTATTAGATTTTTTTTCATTACTTACCAAATAACTAACGATAAAATACAGCAATTCTCAAAATTATGCCATTTTTAAGCCATTATATGCTTAACAGGTTATCATTGATTAAAAAGCTCGTGCTTTATTGGTCTATGGCGCCACTAAAATTTGCATCTAACACCGTAAAAAATTATAACTGAGGTCAAATTAAAAATACATCGAATGTCAAAGTCTATTGACTAATACATAGATTTACGTTTAATAGATTATTGCTACTAACTGCTAGCGGCGAAAAAATATATGAATCTAACCTCATAAAATACTATAATTGAGAACACTTATGTACACACGGTTCGCCTTTATGAAGTCTGTTGTAACGACTTGCGCCTTAGCGTGTGACGTACATTAAGTTTGACATGTAACATTAAATTATACCGTTATGTCTTCGGTGGTTAAGTTGTTCCATAAAAGTTACTGGCAGGACATAAAATGTGTTCGTTACATGAACGTTGCGATATTTCACATGGCAACACTGCTGAATTACTAAATTAAAAATAGACACCTTGTTTCGATGTCGGTCTGGACATAATTTTCATCAGTCAAGATGTGTCTTTTGCAGATTTTTTTAAAGTACTTTATCTGTGATATATTTTTTTCTGAGAATCAAAATATATAGTATTTAAAGATTATTTAGTGGGAAACTTTATATTTCGGATCCCAAACTTTGGTTTTAACATTCCTCATTACCCAAACTTATTAAAGTTTAAAATGTTACACGTTTAGTTGTATGGGATAAACTTTATAATATAAATGAATGAACCAACGAAGTGTTGCCATCTCATTAGGATAAACTTGCAACACTTGACGGCTAAACTTGATGACACTGAGTTGGGATCTTGTTAGTTCGCTCCTCGTCTTCAACGCACCCTGTTGTATCGTTGATGTAGTTTGTATGCGCCGTAGTATAACTCGTAGTATACTCCGAAATAGTTAAATATATGGTTATTTCAAGCTTTCGTATATAAAATCACATTTTGTACCCAAAAATATATATCTTCAAACGTGTTTTGTTATTTAGTGATAAATGTAAATTACAATGATATTTACGTGTACGTTATTTTGTTACAGGCGTTTAATTGTGTTAATAATATTTTGAATTTAAAAATCGAACGCAGTACATGTTTATTTTTAGACCAAGATAATTTTCCGTTGGGAATCCGAAAACATGATTATTAATTAATCTATTATTAATTCGAAAGTATAATTGATATTCATGTACATATATTAATTATAATGATTATCAGGAGGATGATAAGGATAATAACTGATATATATATATATACGTGTACGTATAGCCAAATACCATAACCTAATTATCCTTGTATAAAAAAAAAATGAAATAATTTCTATGTTCTTTACTTTTACGGCTTAGAACCATTGGAATTACATGATATTCGTAGCTAGAGTAAATAAAATATATTTAACTGATTACTTAAACTACTCTAGAATCTTTGGACTGTATAGTATAGACATCAAAAAAGTACGCAGTATTTCCAAGTAGCGTGCATAATTTTCCCAGCCCCATTTAGTGATATCGATGTATACACTGTGTAACTTCATTCGTTGGCTTCACGCCAAGTTAGCGGTAATTTGGGTGGCGTTAATGACAACTTGCCGAATTGGCGATACCGTTGTTAATTTAGCTGGCGTCAATGAATCCCATTTCTATCTATATACGTTGTGCGTTAGCCTGTGACGTCATTCTTTTGTGAGCGTTTATTTGTGAATGTGTTCTTGTTGTTATTGATTAATATGAAATAGCGTGCATGGATCGCTGTTATAAATGTAACATAAATAATGTGTGTATATAAACATAATGATTGATAGCAATAACGCAGGTAATTAATTTTTAATTAATCAATTTTTTTATGTACATGGATATCCTGACGTCAGGTATTTTGCAAGTTAAATAGATAGAACCCAATGACAAATATCTCTATCTTTACAAATCTATATCATATATCGTTTTTTTTCAATTGAAATATTCGAATAATGTTTTCGGTAAAAAAAGATTGAACAATGTTCGAACGTTTAAATACAGATTAGGACACTAACTATTGTGGGTCGTCCCTCAGCTCAATATTGACGCAAATATTAATTGGCTCTCGTTACCCGTTCTCCAGCTGCTATCTCGTCTAATGTATTCTCAGTGGTGCTACGATCAATCTCTACGCGAATGGCTACGATTTACGCAAATTCGTAGCCATACCTTATGTTGCTACGGTGATTGATTTCCGACTGGATGCTACGCGTGTTTAAATAATAGTTGCGTTTTTTTTACTACGGGAAGATATCAGAGTGGAAAGTGTAATAATAATTTTTAATATTTACATTGCATACTCGCTACATATGCATTTTAAATATTATTTATAAAAGCCGAATTCATATTGTCTTTTTTTTCCCCTATTTTCACACTTTGATTTTAAACTAAAAATATTTTCTTTCACGTGATCATATTTCTATAATTTAAATTACTTATAAATGATTCACGTAAGTCTGCGTTTTTACACTACTTTGTGATCTCGTTCAAATAACTACGCTGTCCTATAACTATTGTATCGTAAATAACTATTCTGTAGAACAATACATCAATGTCCCGAATATTGCAAAATAGTATCGCAGTTAACGTGACATAGTGTATTTTAATAGCCATTTAGGTTTTATACATACATGTGTCTTGTATATCGTTAAATTGTCTATGTCACGAATAAAAATAATTCAAAGCTACATTTAATTTTTTCCACACAATATTCGTTCCGATTTTGAAATATACGATGAATATTTTTATGGAATAAATTGCTTTGGTAACATTCTTTTTATTTTAAATTTCTTTTTTTTATTTGTTTTTACTGTGGCCAGTGTTACCGTAATTATAACAACTATATCACTCGTTCGACTAATGAATCTGTGGCTTCGAATATGATGTTTATGAATGACTCTGAATACACTTTTTGGCTCTGAATAAAATTCTTTAATAGATTTATAATTCTAGTCCTTATAATATCTACATTATAAGGACTAGAATTTACATAACTGATGTATAATTAATAACTATTGAACACTAAAATTCAATCTTAATGGTAACTTTATACTAGTAATTTAATTTTACCTACAGTAACTATCAATTAGAAATTCGGTTAGTCATGATAACTATTTAGGCTGCTGATACACGAGGCATACATATATCCAGTTACCGGTAATGTCACAAATGCGGTCAGTTTCATTGTTGATATAGCGTCTTATCACGTACGTAAGTGAAGGATGAATATTGATGCTGTTTAAACATGTAATTTCAAATAATTGAAATAATTCAAACACGCGATTCGACCGCCGTAAACACGAGTAGCTTGCGATCACCCTAAAACCTTGTTTCATTGACGATTATTAAAATCAATTTATTTAACTAGACAGCCTTGAGGATCCCCAAGATCACTTGTCTAACAGGCGATCGTAAAAAAGTTATTACTTTTTTATTACACTTCAATAATATCCTAACGACCAAGATAAGTGGATGGAAGATATTGACAGGCGATGAAAAATATTGTCCTAGCTACCTTTGAGGACCAGTATAAATATTTCTTTTCATGATATCATTATATCGTTCCGCCAGGTTTTTTATAGGGTAGGCAGAGAACACTGATTGCCAAATATCTCTGACCATACAGACCTTATCCTTATTGATAAATTTAATATCATTTTACCATTGTATATATTGTTAATCTTTGATATGATAACCATGAATATATGGTACATCTATGGATACAATATAGTTACCGAGCCGCCTGACACAAAGTACATAGTACTTACTGCAGTCCTAAGAAACTTTTGTTAAACTTCGAATAGGTTACTATTTGAACTGTAACCAACTTCCTATATAAACTGCTCAGACTATTTAAGGATTTAAAGTGTGTAAAGTTCACTAAGCCCCGCTTGGCCAGCGAGGCAGACTATAGATTTCACCTTCTCATTCTAAGCAGATCCCTGTCCAAGAGTAGAACGACAAAAGAGACGGAAAAAAGAAGAAAAAAATTCGAACGAAATGTGGATTATCACGTCTGCATCAAACTAATTTAACGTAAACATAGCAATGCTATCAGTAGAAATAGACATATACTCATTATTAGAAATATTTGTAATGAAAATCATCAACACTTTAATTCTGGTTAAACAATAATTCTGCCATCTACATAGGTAGTACTTACTTCTCAGCGACCGCGGCAACCGCAGCGTGCTGTATGCCGCTCCGTCCCCGCTTACGTCTCCTGGTTCTTTTCCGTGAGTACGAAGCTAGAAGAAGTCCTTTCCTCGCGTCTATTCTTTTCTTAGAGTCCTTCGCTAGCGTCCGCACCGCCAACGACGTGGGGTCGAAGCTGAAGGTGGAGTCGTCGCGGTGTTCGTTCAAGTCTTTTTTTCTTTCCTGTTTCAGAAACAATAAAAATATTTTTTTTAGATTTAATATCAAATATTAATATTTAGTCAATCTAATGTTATCTAGATTTAGGCCGATTCCTATCGTGAGAATTCATTAATTTCAGGACGAAAGTTAATTCAAGCTTGTCTTGTAATTCGTAATATGGCGTGCCATTACCAAGTCTATATATGTATGTATATTGTTTTATATTTTTATTTACATATTTCCGAATTGTAAATTTATTGTTACCAATTTTTTTTATATTTCAATATGATTCGACTTTATTTACTTATGACATAAATGTTTACAGTAAATCTTCGCAAGTACATTAAACAGTGAATAGACACTTTCTAGGCAAACGTCCTACATCCTAGGCTGCATCTCGCTTATCATCAGGTGAGATTGTACACAAACGCGAGCCTATTGCTTTAAACGCAACATACCGCCCGTAATCCTCCAAGGGGTAGGCACAGGAGTGTAGTACACTCCCACGTTTCACCGGTTACGTTTAAGTCTCATAGAATAGGTGGTGAGCCTATTGCTATGAAGAAAAAATTATCTGTGATGACAGATATAAGTGAAGACTTCACCTCTTGTGTAATCTGCGACTCCTCTTCGTAACTGAGCGCTACGACGGCCAGCATCAAATTGATGAGGTAGAACGACCCGAAGAACACCACGACCGTGAAAAAAGACACCGACATCGGCCCGCACGATGACAGCACCTAGAATCAGATTTATTGCTAATATAATACAAGTTAATTTATGTAGCGAAAATGTTTGATTAAAACGCATTCAGCTATGTAATATTGATATCATTAATATTATAAAGATATGTCTTTGTAACATAAAATCAAAATATATTATTATTATTATTACATCACGCCTGTATTTCCTCTAACGGGTCGTCTCATAACTGTATTACTAATATGTGTCACATGTTATGTTGTACGTCGCATAGAACAGAGGATGAGTCCATTGCCATAAAATACTTTATTAAATATTGAAATTAAATCTTTTTGTTTTGAATTTAATATTCCTATAAACAATAGATTGCAATAAACTTGAATATGTTAGAATTTAATGAATGACGACCCTTTTCTTAAGAATATGCATATGTATGTATATCATACATACATATTAATATATTCTTTCGCTAGACTATCTGTTAAGATCATACGAGCTAAAGGTATAGCAATATTGAAATTCCCAACCGAAGGGGAATAATTCTGCAAATATTTGCTCTTGTTGGCGTCAGAAAATTTAATAATTTGCCGCTGCCGTGTACAATACACCCGCAGTTACTTGTGACGTCAATTATAATTACTGTAATTTTACTGAAGTGTAATTGACACTAAGAAATTATAATTGATAATAATAATTATTCATACTAATTATGAACAAACAATTCATATTTTAATATATAAACTTTTATTTACGGCTATGGATTTTTTTAACAATTTACGTGATAAATAAGTGCAATTATTTCACGCCACTTGAGTAAATAAATTTAAAGCGAGAATGGATGGATACACATTTAAAAAATATATAAATCCTTTTGTAAATAAAAGACGCTCAGGAATTTTTTATTATTCAATATATTAAAAAGAGGTCGATAAGTTTTAAAACTGTCATTATTTTTAAAAATATCCCGTTTTAATTCCCTGTAAAAGTTCATAAAGACGTTGGACAAAACATTTTTGGTACAAATATTTAGCATGAGCTTCCAATTATGGCTGTTGTCATATGTTTATTGTGCAAGGGACTTGAAATATTAACCAGGTATAAAAGACTTTGGTAATTTAGCTAGTAAACCTAGAACATTTGATAGATTAGTAATTATCCACTCCACGGGTCTGCAGTTCGAATTCTGGTACGCACCCCACAAGTTTGCAAATGTACTTTGAGTTCAAAAAATTAAATATCACTCGCTGAATCAATCTGTACACTAAAGAGCACAAAACATTATATGGCTTTTGGTAGGAAACGTTAATTTATGATGTAT
>DWDT01005841.1:0-10125 GCA_018245595.1 Microceris scylla
TTGCTATACGTACGGATTTTCTGAGAGTAACTGATCTCTATGACCTTCGACTGTTTGGGAGCATGCTGGGAGCAAGTGTTTGGGAGCAGGCTGTTTCGTAAAAAAAAACGTAACATCACGCCTATAATCCCCGAAGGAGTAGGCAGAGGAGTGTACACTCCCATGTTTCACTAGTTACGTCTACGTCCCATGGAATAGGTGATGAGCCTATTGCCATACACGGGGCATATATCTAGACTCCCAGTCACGACTAGAAATTCTAAATTAGAAAAATCTGGCAGTAGCTCTTGCAACCACTGAAACAATGAGGCAGTCAAGTTTTTAAGACAATGTATTTGATACAATACTCCGGAAGGACTCCGATTCAGCTGTAAGCCTATTAGCTAATTCTTTAACTTTAACAAAGAGATCTTGTGGTAACTTCGTGGTAAGTAAAATACTTACTAAATAGAACAATGTCAAACAAATTTGAACAAAACTCGACAAAAAGTGACATAATAGTAGTCGTTCCAGTCCATTGAGATACGTAACAAATTTATTAACAAGTAAGCTTTGTAAGGTTTTCGGCGGAATTAATCTGGCTTGATAAATTTATTTGCTATACAGAGAAACAAATCATACCAAATAATTTAGGAACATATACATTTTGAAACGGTTACCACACTCTTAGTACAATGCTGGATAGATAAAGAGACCAGAATCTAATTCTTCATTATAGCAACTGAGACCGTTCGCAGTTATTTAGTACTTATGTTTTGTGACTGCGCACATTTTACTTCAATTTTCACCCGAGCATGTACACATACATATGTTTATGGTATATGACTGATAAATTCATTTACCTATTTGTTGTCCCACTTGTCTTTATTAGAGTTATAACATTTCGACTGGAAGTCCGATTGCGAAGCTTTAATTATCGTAAATATTTCAATTACCGTCAAGCCCTTTTAACGTTCCGTTGTTGTTACCAATTAAGCGCGCCTGCTTCGGAATGGGATCAGAATCTCTCCTACGAGTGTGACCAATCCAGCCATTATATTAAATCTTAATAAACAAAAACTTTTAGAAAGTAAAACTGCTTATCAAGTCAGTTTGTATAAGCATATAGTTTTGTGTCTCTTGTTCTATGGTTACAAAAGAAGAAGTCTTACATATCGGTATTTTGTTTTTTACATTAATAAGTAACCAGCTTTATAGCAATATAGGGTAGCATTGTGGTAAAGTGCTTGAAATATTTCGTGCAAATACACACTATCTGAGTTTTCCTTTTTTCTTGTTCTCGTTCTTATTTGTATGGTGACATATTCATACATTAATTAGACATGTAACATTAATGTGTGACAGTAGTCACACATTAATTAGTGCCATTTGGTGGGTTATAATTTTTTGTACGGAACCCTAAAACTTTTCTAAAATAAAGATAGTTCATGTTGTTCTCTATAACACCAGCTCTGTCAATAAAAATTCCGTCAAAGTAAGTTCAGCAGTTTCGGCGATTACTCGGAACAGACAGGCAAACCGTATATACTTTCATATGCACTCTATTCTTTTGATGTTACAAACAGACACCTCAACTATATTTATAAGTATCATCATCATCATCAAGCCTTTTATTGCTCAATTTTCGGTTGCGGGTCTCTTCTCAGAATAGGACTGGTTAACGCCATCACTATACAATCCTTACAATTCGCAATAGTACCGTTATAAATATGTATGTATGTAAAAACTACTAAAATCGTCACGCAAAGATAAATTAACTAAATATGTTTGTGACGTTGACATACGAATAACTTAAGTCATTTCAGCCTTTCGCATAGGAAAGCCATTTTGAGTAATAATTATTCCACGCTGCTATTTCGGAATTTGTATACAAAATTGTTATTCATGAGCACAATTAAGTAAAATACTGCCGCGCACAGAATGTCTGTTACAGAACTACCAATTTTAATGCCAAGTTCACATTCGCGATTCTAGACCTTGTGACATAGGGTACAATATTTCATTGCGTGAAGACATTTTATACGATTTTAAATTAAACTTGTGTAACTCGCGAAACCTATATGCGGTAGACGGTAAGACTATATGTGACGACTAAACTTGCTAATATAGTTATATAACTTATCTTCATAATCCTTTACTAGAGTTTTGTTTGGAACGTCAAGAGAGAATCTGGTGACTATTTCATTAGATGTTTAACTACAGTCACAATTATATTTCCGATAAAATATATTGTAACAAGAATTATGAGAAAGCAGCTTTAATTAATTAGTTTTCATTAAAGCTTTTTGATTCGATTTGTTTTTGATTTATATTTTATTACACAGGCATATTTTAATTAAAAATGATTAATTAAAATGATTAATTAAAAATGAGGCTAATGTTCTGAGATTTATGTACACGGATGGAATGTTGACGGTAACGGTAGATAAACAGGCGTAAAATGATCTAGGTGTTTTTTTTTGTTGATATAATTTTCTATACTTTTTGCGTCTGTTATTTCTCCATACATATGTTTGTTCATTTTATACTTGTATAAGTTCATCATCACACCATCGTCACCACCTTGTTGGCCACTTCACCAGCACGCTTGACATATTCACTTTCACCGGGATAGGGCTTAGTGTGCCCTTCTCCTACATCCACATGAGAGTTGCGCCGGTTTGAGAGGAATGTGTTTGCTCGTGCTAGCCAGTGTAGTAGATACGAGTATTCAGGAGCAAAACTGTTCCTGGTTTTCTTCAATAGAACCAGTAAACATACTTTATTTGTTTACAAAAAATATGAATATATAGAACAGATTTTGAAATACGGCCACAACCTAAATTCTTATAACTACAACGAAACGCCCTTCAGACGCTGACCCTTACTTGTGAAAATATTTAGTTTTCTAATTAAAAAAAAACAGCGGACGGCATAATAAGCGGCATTTTTCACATGTTACGTTTTAAGAATGTTCAAATTTTTTACATATTAAAAAGCAAGGCAAACCGGCAAGATTAAAACACTAATCAACGCTTTTTAATTATTTTTTATAGAAAAATAACATGTATGGAACTACCTTTGGACATTAAATAAACATTTAAATTTTTTAACTCAGCGTTTATCAAATGTTATTAAACTAGTTGTAGGAGACTTGTGTTCCAATGTAGAATGATAAAATATTCAAGAGAGAGTTGTTCTCGCGTTTTCGTTTGCATACAAACCCAAATAATAACCGTACAACTAAGTATATCTGTTTTACAGACCTAAATATATCCTTTGTTCCTTCAGATGCTTTGTTCCTTCAGATAAGCGTAGGTATTACATATTCGAAATGCTACACATACAATGGAATAGGAAAAAATAATGTAGACCTGGGTACTAGAAAAGTATTACAATATAATTTTAATATTAAAGTTAAAGTAACATAGCCGAGAGCAACAGAAAACCCAGTAACCCTAAACAACGACGAAATAAGTAAGAAGAGAAAAATGAAAAACATTTAAATATTCAAGCAAATATGAAAAACAAATATGAGATGAGGTGAAGGGTGTCTGTACAATGATTTGCCATGACATGCGAATAATGGTATAATGAAATTAAGAATAATTGGAGTGAATGGTTAAAAAGCATTTAACAATAATATAAATATTGGAAGTTACTAGGTTCCATGTGTTCCCATACATTAATACTAATTGATTTAAAGGTAGTGTATGTAAAATCGATTTAATTTTTTTTGCTGATAACGCTTACAATTATCAGTCAACATTAGACAATCTAAATTGCAAATAATAGTGTTATACATATGCGGGCTTAACAATTTCGTAATATTTAACATTGGAAGTAATTGATGTTTGTCAAGAAGTTTCGGTCGTAGAAGTATGTAGATAGGTCGTATAAAAAGTAAATAGGTCAAATTTCGGTTTCAATTTTTCAATTACAATTTGTAGACCTGCAATAGTAAAGGGACAGAAGGCAGTGACGCTTATTTGGAGAGGTCTATGTCCAGTAGTGAACTAAGACATTCCAAAGATGATGACCATAGTGAAATTAGAGAAACCGTAGTCCAGTTCTATTTTGAATATACGCATATTCCACAAAATCTACAACACCTTAAAGGTTGTCATCATGTAAAATTAAGTCTTCGTTGATCATCTAATTACATTTTATCACTTTATCAATTCAATAATAACGCAATAGAGTAACCTCTTTACGCTTTCGGAGCGGACTGATTTTGTTTTGATGAGATTTTATAAAGCGTAAACAATTTACTAAGAATAATTCTGTCCGTCTTCCTACACAAATATTAATGATTCAATTTATATTTATTTCCAGAGGGCAAAGTACGAATCTCAAGGAAACATGAACTTTTAATGAGATAATTAGGTGGTTGATGTAATTATTAGAAATTGTTGTACACTAATAACCCTTCTGCCATTATTGTAGGAATGACCCTACATTGCACTGTATGGAGCAACGGCAGTTGCTCCATACAGTGCAATGTAGGGTCTAATACGTATGTTACGTGGCAACGTAACATACGTATTAAACCTTACTTAGCACTTAACTATAGGTGTATACGGAATTGTTAATTCCGTTTCCGAAGTTTTATAATAAGCATTGTTGCGCAAACTCAAGTTTCCTTTGTAAGTATCCCGTTGAAACTGAAATTTAGGGACCTCAGGGATAAGAGATTCCACACTATACTTCATAAATAGCATCATGGCTACTAGGAAAATTTTTGCAATATCGAACATCCCTCGAATTCCAACTGCTACTGGTTCTTTGTGATTTATTGGCATCGACATTTTTATTATTAAGAATAGGCCCATCCTCTATTCCATGGGACGTATGACATAACTTATGAAAAGTAGGAGTACTGTAATTATCTGCCTAATCCTTTGGGAAAATAAGACGTGATGTTATGTTATGCCAACATTTTTCTTGTGAAAACTACTTAATTATCGTTAAAAGACACATAATAACATTTTCTACGAAATATTACTTTTTGCCCTTGTTTAATCCATAGTATTACATCTCGCGCAACTTGTTTATTAATGTTTTTGGTTTCACCCGGCGTAGTAATTAACAGAAGGGACAGGTTTTTGGTGACTCCTCCCGTTCGTGAATCCAGTCATTGCTTTGTTCAAAAGAATAATTATATTTTTCAATTACTGAAAGAATATTAATGGATTATAATGATCATGCAAGAAGCATTCAATGATTAATCCTTTTATCCAGTTACTTCTCTGAGGATTCAGTAAAGTTTCTCGACATACATATTTAGTATGTTAACGGCATACTTTGATTCTATCAGACTTCCAGTCAAATTAGCCCGTTATGCCATCATGTAAATGTTATTACAGTATAGCGGGCAGATGTATCCACGACTATATAATTATGAGATTGAAATTACGATGAAGTATAAAACAATATTAGGAGCTTACGAAGATAGTAACATATTTCTCTAAATGTCTCCCATTCTCCAAGAGTTTGGGAGCATACTACGAGTACTAGATATTATGTTCGCTCTTTGTTATGCTTGTTTATCGGTATACAGTAAGTAATAAATAAATAAGAGGGAACATTGATTTAAGCAGTTGGCGTGTTATCTCATCTGTCGCCGTTCTTCACGCTTTTACTTATACTTCGTCATCATTTTCATTCACTTTCTTCGAATGGAATCAAATATCCATCGTATTATCTGATGGGTCTCCTCTTTGATGTTTGTTTTTCATATCTATTCCTTTTATTTTATTCTTCTCCACTACCTCGTTTTACGTTCCTGGAATTTATCGTGTTTGATTGTCTCTCATGCACATGGGTGTAATGTATATACCTACATATACAGTACAGTTGTGAAGGAAAAAATAGTGAGAATTAAAATAAGATCGAAAGTTTGTAATAAAAGTTTACTTAAGTACCTACAGGAAAACACTGCCTTTTTTACATTAAGCATTAAGTATTTTAGATTAAGCATTTTTTAAACTTAAAGAGGCGGTTTAATCGATCGGATGTTAATAATAATGTTTTTTTTAAATCTGTTAACATGTAATCGGCGCTTAATTCTGATATCAGTCCGATACTGATATCACTCGTCCGGAGTGTAACGAGTTGAATATCAGGCGTCAAGGGATTTCTCACGAGATTGATATGCCAAGAAAGTAATATTTATTTTTATTATTTCCTTTGAAACATTCCAAACATGAAATTAGGATTGTATTACTTAATTTATTCAAACGGTTCTTTAAATGCCTCGTTTAACAATCTTTACGAAAAAAATATAGACGCATGATTCATGAATAATCCAACCTTAATGTGTTTATCTGAAGACATAAAAATACTCAGCGTACTTAATTTTGCATTTTAATGCAACTTTTATACAAATATTGCTATGGAACAAGGGTAGCGCCTATTTACCAGACTCAATTCGACCTGAATGAGAAGTTCTTTTTAATGCCGAAAAGGGATTTTAAAAGACAATCTATTATAAATAAATCTGCTTAGAGGATTGAAATTGATTAAGTTAATTATGTGAATAAAAAACAAAGGGATTAACTGCTTTACAAAGCAGGTTTAAAATGCCGTGTGTCAATGTATTGGTGCCCGGACGGCTATTTTAGAACGCCTCGTGTTTCAGGGTATATGTCGACAAATCCCTTTCACCCAGCATATCCTCCAATTAGATAGCCAAAATAGCTTGATAGTAAGAAAAATTGAAATTTATTACTAATAAATGTCTATACGTGTAATGGTGGAATTTTTAGTACAAAACGTCAGCGCAAACATTGGTTATTTAGAAATCGCCTGCCGTTTAAAATAGTTTAAAAGGAGGAAATTGGTAATACTTTTGAATGTCTGCCTACGATCCTTAAGATAGCGCCGTTGCCGTGGTATAAATAATATTTTTCTCTGACAAAATCTCGGTTCTATTTGTGGAAATTTATGTTTTTGGGTTACAATGACAACTGATGGGTCACTATATATGTATGTATATACATACATTATGTTGGTTATAATACATATAGATTAGATAAACCCAATAATACTTTGTGCGTTCTTGGGATCGAAACCAGGACCTCTTGCTCTAAAGTCGCCCTTGCAACCACTAGAACAGAAAGGCACGTATGTATTTAAATAAAAAAATAAATCTCATCTGCCTTAACTAAACTTAGCCGTGCCGCGTAATCAGTGCGAGACAATGAGAAACATCTGTTTTTGTTAGCCTTTGATTCCTTAAATAAGATAATATATTGTGGAAAAATGATTCCCTTACATACATATAAGGGAATACATTTACACGTGAATCTGTAAAATTTTACTCCGATAACGTTAAATATGTAATATGCGTACATTACGTAATATTGTCTTCTACTGTTTGTTCATAAATGCTATTGTGGACAAATACTTAGATTATAATTATTAATACTTTTTTTTACAGAACTCAGGGGGTTAAGAAGTTAATAAGTGTTATATTTACAAAGAACTACGTATATGTCGCAACCAGAATCTGCATGCACCCTTTCGCAGATCGTCATCCCTCCGGGCCGGAGAGCGTCCTACGCTACCTTTGCCGAGGCGCGGTCTCCACTCCAGAACTCGTCTACTCCACCGGTTGTCGGTTCTTCGGCAAATATGCCCAGCCCATTGCTACTTGAGTGAGATAATCTTTTGAGCTATGTCGGTGATTTTAGTTCTCTGTCGGATAATATCATTCCTGATCCTATCCATCAGAGAGACTCCGAGCGTAGCTCGCTCCATAGCTCGCTGAGCGACTTTGAACTTTGGCTGCAGGCAAATGCTGGATGCAACAAACCGAGGACAGGGGGCGATGGAGCTCATTGGGCTTTGGGCCTATGTCCAACAGTGGACTGAGATAGGCTGATGATGATGATGACGTATATGTGCTATCGCAAACCCAGATTGTCACAATTTGATTAGTAATGAAACTATTCCGAGGTTTTTGTCAGATATCAGTCATTTAATTATTTTTAAACGTAACATCGCGCCTATAATCTCCGAAGGGATATTATGAGGTAGTGTCGTACAATGCCATGTTTCACCAGTTACTTTTAAGTCTCATGGAATAGGTGAGCCTATTGAAATACACCGGGCACAATACCAGATTCGGAGTCACTACTAGAAATTTTAAATTACAAAAATCCAATAGTACCCGAACTGGGATTTGAATCCAGGACTTTGCGATCGGCAGTCGCGCTTGCAACCACTCTACCAACGAGGTAGTCTCAGTTAATAATTTTTAATTGTCAATATTTCAGATAGTAATTCTCTTGTTTTGTTATTTAGGGTATTCAAAGTGTATGTTAAAATTGGTATTTTATTTCGAAATTTATGCTAAATTTTTTCTGCTAATTAGCAAGTTGGTGTAGCACCTATCGTACCACGTAAGAAGCACATGATGTTCGCGATTATGTTACTGATATCGATCTATTTTATATTAAAGCTATCACGTAATATGTAATTTTTCGAAAATACCATTTTCAGTTATAAAAGCGGTTACTTCGCTCAATGTTATAATCTTTCCAATCTTCCTTGAAAATAAAAATAAAATTAAAAACGGTTGCTCATAGATACGAAGACAAGAAGATATTTTATTATTGACAAGTTTGAAAAATTCTGCTGATTTCCAACAGTTTTTAATCATATTAATTCTAACTTCTAGATCAATAGAAGCAGAATACGAAATAGAAAAAAAAATAAGTTGCTAATAAGTATTTCATATTTAAATTTATAAGTAAATAAACTTAATGCCTCATTGATGATTTATAACCCACCAGTGTCAAAAGATTGAGAAAAAGGCATGTAATTTCTTTTGACACGAGCTTAGTAACTACGTAGTTACGACATTTAGGGTCACCAAACAATTTTTTTTACTTTCAAAATTGAAAAATATTGATAAATATTTAAACAGACTTCATAAAGTTGCTTAATACAATATGGTCTTAAAATTTTCTTAATGTGATCAGTTTCAAGGGAGTATAAGTAAATTCTAAATAGGCTCATACTTTCAATGGAAAGTTTATGTAATAATGATAAATTATAACAATAATTGACCCCTTATAATTCCACTGTTGGAATATGGGTCTCCTCTCATATTGAAAGGGTTAAGGTCATAGTCTGCCACGCTGGCCAAGTGCGGGTTGGGAGACTTCACGCACCTTAGAAAATATTTTTTTTTTATATTCTAAGGTGTACAGGTTTCCTCACGATGTTTCCCTTCATCGTTAGCAAGTGACATTTAAATTTAAAACGCACTTTTCTAAAGAGGTGCGCCCAGGACCTCCGGAGTGAGAGGCTAAATTTTTAACCACTACGCTATCACTGCTATATATGATCGATAATATAATAATAATATACATATTTCTATGAAATACATATCATTTCTTATATTCTCTTACAGGTCAAGTGAACTGTGAAATGAAGAAAAACGATGAGGCAGACGACAAGGCTAATGGCGCGTCGGGCAGGCCAGCCCCTGTTCCAGCGGCGCCCCAGCAGACAGGCCGGCCTGTCATGCCGCCGGCGCCGGCACCTGCTCCCACTGGAAATGTATTCGCTGTAGTTATTCCTGAAACCGGGTAAGTGATACTTACATCAAATTGTTTGATCAAATGAAAGGGTACATATTTCAGTAGGTAATAGAAAATATAAATCTTGGGTTTTATAGTACCTAAATGTCATTAGTATGTGGAGGTTTCGAAGCTCCTAGTAAACTATGTATGTAGTGAGAATCGGTCGCAGGGCTCGCTTGCAGCGTTTATACACTCACTTACCTATATTTGGAAAGTTTCAAATCACTGAAAATATCTGAAATATTACTAAATACTTGCCATAATTAATATTATAGGTACATATGCGCCAGTAAATATCTTACGACCAGCTTATACTTACTAGTAACGGGTGTGTATCTAAGTATGTATTCATTTATACTTCATTGATTTATACAATTTCGTACGTGTTGCCTATTACCAATCAACCCTTGGTGAAGTAAGAAGTAATTATGTGAGAAAATAAATTTAGTAAATTTTTTTTATTATTTTACTATTAAATGTTATGTGAGTGCTTATACACATGATTATAAATGTACCGGCTTAACTCACGTACGTTTTTCGGGAGAGCCCGACT
>DWDT01005842.1:0-10122 GCA_018245595.1 Microceris scylla
CACCACGCTGACTTCTTACTAAAAAGCTGTAATACGCAGCCGCATACAGTGTACAGTAAGTAGTATTAGCTTACGTATTTTTCACATATACTCACACACGTTAAATGCTCAAATACAAGTATTAAACAGTGTGCAATATACATACACACCGACATTTGCTCTCTCGCTCTGGCCAGATGATGGTTTTAGTAATAAAAAGAGGAGAAACCGATAATATAAAATAGTATGTAAATTTCTGTCTCATTTTTTGACGGATTCATCTTTCCGGCCGTCATCGGCCTTAATTGGCCGTCATCGACCTTCATCGGCCTTCATCGGCACATTTTTGTATTTGTGTCTCTTACGTGTCGTTTTTGCATTGCATCCGGTTTGAATCACAACGATTCTAAAGAAGTTTCACTTCAAAAACCAATACTACAAGGAATATTCTGAGGTTATGGCTGTTATGTGACCCTGTGCAGCTTGTGCTTTTATTTTTCCCTGTTCCCCACCTCGTGTCGTCATACCTAAAACCTGATATAGAACTTGGGGTTAAATTATAGTAAATTTTATACTAAAAAGTTTATCGACAACAGAAAGAGTCATGCACATCTCTAAAACAAGCCCGCGTCGTTCACGCTCTAAAACACGTGAGCTCCTTGCAATGTGAAATAGAAATATATCGCTGTCTTAAAACAGCTACGTTGAAGCACGTTGCGAGGGAAAGAGACAGCATTATTAGTACAATTTGCAATCGTGTGACGTATCTTTCACCAATAATCGTCATTAGCTGTAAAATTTTTGTAAGTATTTGTACATTACGTGCCGGTAATCGTGACTTAGTACGTCAGTAAATTTTTAAGGTTTTGGAAAACACGCACTTGGATTTCGAAGACGCAATTGGCTTTCGAAGAACGTTACTTAATTAATCCATAGTAATATTACATACCATAATTTTATACCACTAACGCATTAGGCTAAGTACCT
Organism: Microceris scylla; assembly: GCA_018245595.1. Lineage (NCBI taxonomy): Eukaryota > Metazoa > Arthropoda > Insecta > Lepidoptera > Hesperiidae > Microceris > Microceris scylla. The sequence goes on from DWDT01005842.1 coordinate 967, forward strand.
GTAATGTTAGTTTTGTATGAAGAAATAAATAAATAAATAATAATAAATAAATATTATGCGAAAGTAACATTGTCTGCCTGTTATGTTGTCATGGGTAAACCGCTGCACCGATTGTAATGAAATTTCATATAGAGCTGTACTTGAGGGTCTTATGCTCAAGGCTTGAGGTCATTAGCTACTATTTTCTCCAATTTTTAAGTTTTTCCAGGAATTTAAATTTTTTATTAAAAAGTCGCCCAAAATGGGCTCCCTGAACGCTTACGTGGCGTACGCTGGCTGAACCTTACAAGATATAATATATAAACTATGTTCTACAAAAACATTGTCATTCAAAAAACTTATAAAAAAGTCCGCGATATAAGTTTATCTCTTAAGATTGAGCCACACTAACAATTTTAATATATTTATTGTAAATTTATCGGGTTATTATTAATGTGTTTTCACCAATTTGGTATTAATATTTTTCAAAATAAATATAATAGTCACCTTTGGCATTTTATCTACGAAAAACAGCGGTGCAAAAACTTGGCATCCTGAACAAGGTGAAGCAACACTTCACGCCCGAGCAGCTGCTCCGTTTATACCAGGCGCAAGTACGATCTTGCATGGAGTATTGCTGCCAATTACGGCACGGATCTGCTCAGTATCAATTGGATACGCTTAGCTAAGTGGAGAAACGTGCCAGAAGATTTATTGATACCGACCAACTCATACAGTTCAAACGCAGAGTTGCTCGTCTCGCGGTTTTTTATCGGATACATTTTTGGGAGTACGCACATGAACTCTACAGTCTAGTGCTACCTGCCCTCTTTTACCATCGGACGTCTTGACGTACCGCGGGCTACCATCCGCATCTTCTGGACACTTACCTATGTAAGCAGGACAAAGCGATATGCTGTTGTTTCTGCTACGAACTGCCAATGCGTGGATTTCTCTGACAGCGTCCATCTTTCCCGAATGATATAAAGTGAAATTATTCAAAACGAGAGTGAATAGGCACATTCTAGGCAAGTGTGGTATATCCTAGGCTACATCTTTCGCTTTCCATCAGGTGAGATTGCAGACAAACGCGAGCCTGTTTCTGCATTTAAAAAAATCTAGATTGAAATTGTACTTTACAGTAGGTACATCATTATAATAAATACTTTACGAAATATCAAAGAGTTAATATTATCCACAACGAAAAATTACGCATTGAATGGGAAGCACGCGGGGAAATGGCTTCAGGGTGCTCGCGTGAGCGGCGGACGAGCCGCGCGGTGTGCAGGGTGCTCGCGTGAGTGGCGGACGAGCCGCGCGGTGTGCGGGGGCGGTTTGTCAATTTTCGTAATTTTGATTTAATATTACTAATGTTGTGTTGAGTTATGTAATTGAATCCGAATACCCGTGGACGAAGTCGCGGGCCAAATCTTACATATGCTTCATGATTAGCGTAATAAGATAGATATTTAATGTTTACGTAGTATTTCTCCTGTACGTGTGTATGTCACTGAATTCCTCCTAAACGGCTGGACCGATTTTAATGAAAAATCTTGTATGTTTTCAGATGGATTCGAGAAAGGTTTAAATTTACAATCGGAAAACCTCATATTTTCAAATAGTTTTTCTTTACATAGTAGGTAGCGAGTCGATTTATTATTTTGTAAAGTTTTCAACGTAAAATTGACATTTACTGAAAATAATTCCGTGTCATTTAAATTTAATGTGTCGTCCTGCCGTCTATTACAACGGTGTACTACAATGCCTAGGAGAACACGAACTGACATAGGTCATATAAAATCTATGAAAAAATGCATGAAGTTTTGTCGATTTGAAAGTTATTTAAATGTAATTACATATTTACGCCCTACATTAATAAAAAGTTTTTCTTTATATTGTATGTTATAATATTCTATTTTAACGTGTCGGAGGGAGTGAATTCTATTGGGAATTTAAAATATTTTAATTTTCGATTGTTAGCTTTCATTTATAATGTTATTGAAGTGTCCAATAAGAGTTAGGTTGAATGTGGCGCTGCTTTCCGGGCAGGGCGAGGCCTGCTGGGACCGCATGTAACTTATAAAATTACTTTCTACTATTAACACTGATAACAAAGACATAGCTCAAAGGATTAGCTCGCTGAAGTGGCAATGGGCTGGGCATATCTGCCGGAGAACCGATAACCGGTGGGGTAGGCGAGTTCTGGAGTGGAGACCGCGGCTCGGCAAACATAGTGTAGGACGCCCTCCAGCCCGGTGGGATAACGATCTGCGAAAGGCTGCAGGCAGATGCTGGATGCGACAAGCCGAGGACAGAGCGCGATGGCGCTCATTGGGGGAGGCCTATATCCAGCAGTGGACTGAAATAGACTGATGATGATGATGAACCTTCTCTTACATCCATTATTCATCACTCTACTATATAAATGATATAATGACTGATAATTAAAAAATCGACCCTCGGAAATTCATACTTGAACTTCGCTCAGTAAATACAGAACATTATAGAGTGAGATTACGATATTTTTTGTAAAAAATTCCATTCAAATACTTTTTAAACCACGACGCCAGCGTTCAGCGAGCTTGGCTATCATATGGATTCGCACCCAATTCATGCTTCATAGCTTTTGTATTGATAAGGCGCGGCATTTTTAACTTTTTTAAAGAAAATAGTAATGAACATATTTCTAATTAAAATAAAACGACTCAATTAAAATAAATCAACTTCAACAGTGAATGAACAATTACTAGGCAGTAAAAATTAAAGTGAATCTTCCAATTGAGAGTGATATGTTGAAAAGCTCTCCAATATAACTAACATTCCGTCTGTATCTGTGAGAACGTAACACGGTAGGTTTGATAAATGTTGTCGGGAGAGAGAGCAACCTTCGGAACGGAACCCGCTACACCGTGAACAATGGTTCAATCAAGACTGCCGCTCGCTCTTACCTGGCCGTTTGGAAATATAGGTCGGTGCATGGAGTTCTCTAACACTAACTACTCGCACCGCCGCCACCGCTAAGTGTTATTATTGATTTCAATCTGCATAAGGTAATGTAAAAATTGCAATGTTCAGGCACCACAATTTAGCGGACTTATATTGTAAGAAATTATACCAGGCTTCTCTGGCGTGTTCAAACAGTATTTGTAAAGAATAAAATTAACATTTTCCAAGAAATCGTAATGGTATTAAAATCGTAAAATCTACTGACGGTAGTGCTCACGAATATACTTTTATCGATTTGAAAATACTTTCAAAACTAATAAAAGACCGACTTGCATAAATACGTCATTAATAACTTGGATAATTACGTCATTAATGCTATTACAGTTTACGAATTCTCGTATGCTAGCTACGCATATTATTACTGGTGAATTAGATCTTGAGGCCTGAAATCGGCAAGGAAGATCATACACACCTACTGTACAATAGGCTATGCATTCGCTACCCACATCAGGCACGAGGAAGAAAGTTTTCTACTGTGTTACCATTTAATGTAGAAAAAACAAGTTAGTTCTGTAAGGATAACGATATATTAAGCACTTTTCGCTCTCTGCTTACACCGGAAGGGACCGGGCGTGATACAATAATAATATATCATTTAAAGAAGAAAATAAAGATTTTTCCGAAAAAATCTATTAGATCCAAAAATAAAAGACGAACACAATGGAATTACGTTGCGCTGGTAAAATACTCCACTGGAAAAGAGCGCTCCACCCAACATTATCAAACGTAGTAGGTATGTGCTATCACAGGGATCTAGAAAGATCATATGTAAACCAAGATTTTGTATGTTTTATCTATGAGCGAATATCATTCATGTATGTTAACATGAATGTAATAAGTGTCATTTTTGACTTAAAAGCGAACCATTACATTTATCTGTTCATACGTAGAAAAACATTATTATTAATACATCACCGCGCCGGATACATTGCGCCATAGAACAACGCATGAAAAAAAATATTTCACGTTTATAAAACAAACATTTTTGCACCGTGAGAAAGATAAAGAGAGTGGTATAAATCTGTGCAAACGGACCCCAGAAACAAAAATAAAAAAAAACAGGAACTTAGCATCGGAAAACATGAACAATAGACATTACGTCGTTTTCATAAAAACCGATCCCCAGTAAGCCGACGACGACTAACTCGAAACATACAATGTTAGGTATAGATACTCTCTGAATATTGAAACACGTTTTCATACAAAAATAAAATCATGTAACCATATAAGTATTATGAGAGGTATGCGAAGTAGAATTCTAATGTCCATTATTTAATTGGACAATTGAATTATAAACCGGTACTGTAATTATAATTACGCTCGAACGATTGTGTACCGATGATGTACCCACTCATGATGGGCGGGAACCTCTGCAACCGAGCACACCAAGCGACCCATGACGCATTACGGTCTCCTAATGGCCTGAATGACCTTTAATTCAATTAACGTTCACGTAACACGACACGCTTCGTTATACTCTATTGTACGTGAATATGATAATATGGGCTTTGAAAGAATAGGATATAATGTCACTATTTAGATACACCAATAGCAACCTCCTTACATCCCTAATGTAAGGATTAGGATATTTGGTGTTCAGTGTTCTCTGCCTAACCAGTAAGATACGTAAGTGACAATAAGATAATTACTTCCTCCATTCAATAGTGGGGCGTATAATATAACAAATGAATCATGGCATTATACTATATTTCTCTGAGTACTCTCCGAAATATAGTCGTGATGTTATGTTACCAACCTATAATAATAATAATAAAATATTTTAAAAACGTAGGATGTAACACATTCTCATCAGGAGGATCCAAACTATAGTTAAGTACATGTGCGTGAAAACCGAACTGTCATCAAGAGGAAAGCGAGTGAAGTGTTTTATGGAGAATTGATAACAATGGTGTCGCGACGCACTCCGCTGAACATGACTAATAAACGTTGCGATAGCGCGTTGGACCTTCCCAGCGGACATTGTTACTTCTTCCGTCGCGCTCGTACAACTACACCCGACACAGTCAAACTACATATATACAACAATTAATAGCTGTTTAAAACCTGCGCTTAATCTAGCAGAAACATTTGCATGAATCGTTAACTTTCATCAATTCTAGAATCTTTATGTTTAACTCGGTACATGACTAAAATTGCAGTTACATTTCAATAAAATATTTTTTTTTCAACCCATTACAATTCCACTGCTGGAATACGGGTCTCCTCTCATATTGAGAGGGTTAAGGCCATAGTCTGCCACGCTGGTCAAGGGCGGGTTGGCAGACTTTTACACACCTTAGACATTTTTTCTAAGATGATAGCAAGTGATATTCAAACTTAAAACGCACTTTTTGTAAAGATATGCTAAAATATTTAAATAATAACTATTGGATTGGAGAGGCCTATGTCCAGCAGTGGACGGGAATAGGCAGATAATGATGATGATGATGCTGATTAAACAATAACTGCAGAAACTGCCTTCTGCTAATCACTATTGTTACTTCCATACAGTCTTTAACAGCATTAACATTTCAAACAAAAATAAATTTAAAAACCATTTAATGCTAAGTATAATAATTAATGAATCAAAAGATATCACTCGCAAAAAAATATTAGACTAAAGTAAATACATATATTAAATAACAGACGAATAAATATTCTTTAACCTGATTACTTTTGCACTTCGAATAACGAAAAAATCAAGAAAATATTTGTCAATATGATAAAAACACAAATATAAACATCATCATCAGCTTATAAGTCCATGCTGTACGTATCGTTCCCCTGAGGGAAATTTGCTCATAATTCTCACGCTGGTCATGCGGGTTGGGGATTGCATGATAATAATATATGAACTTTAAATTGTCAAGTGTTAAGTTATTACGTGTCAAGGTAGTCACGTGAATATCGCCACATAGCTACTACGGTAACGGACACGTATACCTCTGGCTTAATTACGACACGGTTACAGAATAATTGTAACTGTCGCAGAACAATCAACTCCACTATATTTCAAACAAGATCACTAATTTCTTTCTTTATTAATCGACAACAACACCAAAAGAATCAAAAAATTCACGACTGTGGAAACTTCGAAAATAGGTTTACAAATTATATATCAAGGAACTGATTTACTAGTGATGTTTTTAATTATTTGCAATTAGTTATCTAAGTTAAGCTAATGATGACACTTTCAATTCGCAAGCCGATAAACATATACATACTGAATCAAATTCTAGATGTATGTTTTTGTAAACAAACCTACGTGTACGACAACACCTGCTTATCACATTAAACTAATTAAACTGTGAACAGAGGTAAATATGCCAAGGTACGATGAGATCGCCGGTCGAACGATAGGTTGCAATGATATCAGTGACGAAACACCTCGATGAGTCTACTGCTCTCTTCGTGGTAATGGAGCTAACATGTCTATATGGTGAAATAAACAGATGTCATTCGGCATGTTGATGTGGTGATGACGTGCAGAGAAGCGTCTAATGTGGTTCATGCATAGATGCAACGAACCAAAATACGATTGTCGCATGAGGTAGCGATGACGGGAGAGAGTACGGCATAGCGCGCACACGTCCGCTTCGGGGGCTGGCGACGTGCAACTATTCTCGAGAGGGCGGCGGGCGGGGGGCGCGCAGTCATCGCGGTGGGCGGCGCACGGCGATGGCGCCCGACGAGGGGCCTCACCCCGCCTCACCTCGTCGTAATCATACAAATGGTTTATCGACACTTATCTACTTCGAACATACAAAAATAGTAAATACTATCATATCCTATTGATTTATATCAATCTCACGTCAATCACCGAAATGTTAATTTTAGTTCAAGACAAGCGGCGACACTTCCACAAATGACCATTGGAATGAAATCATTAAAGAAGCAACTGTTGGTAAAGAATTGTGCGCTGCAAATAAGCTTTAGTCATAATGCATAACTAGAATTTGTAGGGACGGTTATAAGAAACAGATTCAACTTGACGTGCAGAATGCACGCGGATTGTATTAATCTTCACGATTATTATATTTTATTGTCAAAAAGTGTTGGGGTGCGAAGAGCTGAAGATGGGCTAAGTGGCGTACTATTGGAGGGGCGTACGACCAGCAATCGCCAATGACGGATTAATGACGTTGATAAAATAACGTTTGCTGCTGATATGGTTAATGCAACAAACAATCTTACAATAACCACAGTGAACATTGTTGCAACGAATGCACTGATACGGAATATTTTTTTTATTTTTGCAATATCAATTATAGTGCTTTTAAATTATAAGTAATAATACCTTTTAAAGTTGTACCCTCTTTTCGGAATAAGGCAGGCGACAAAATTGATGTATTCGGATAGGGATCAGCATCTTATGACTTATATGGGTACCCGAAACCATAATTAATTCATCAGTAGAAGAGCACGGCAAGATAGAGTAATAGCTATGGAAAGTCTGCATTAACAGTAGTGGGTGAAGTGCAATTAGTATTTAGTGCTGAAACAATGATGCCCTTAGACTTATAAAGGGCGTTTTTAACCTGTCCTTTTCACAGATCGATCGAAATAGCGACCTAGTTTCATCGCTACTGAAATAATGATGCAGTAGAATAAAATAATCAATATTTCACAACGCGAACCAAACAGAACGTCGCACGTTCATGTCCTTAGCTTTAAAGTTGATAGAAAATAAGTCTAGTAATAATTAGATAACATGCGGGAGCTGGTATGAGTTACTCAATCTGCAAAGTTTGAACAGGACCTAAATACATATTAATGGTACACTTAGATGAAATAAGTAACATACCATCACGCCTGTGTTTCTTCGAGGGGCGAGCTGAGGAGTATGGTACTCCCACCTTTCGGAGGACGAACCCATGGTGATAACTGAATACAAGTCCAAACATCCGGCTACTACTAAGAATTGCAAGTTAGAAAAACCCAACAATATTTTGCCCAATTCCGGAATCACGACCTCTAGCTAAGCAGTTGTTTGCATCTACTGAACCAACGAGACAGTCAAGTAGTGGTACACTTAGACGAAATAAGCATACATTGTCAATTGCAATTATATATAAAGCACTCAAAGAACACATCTCTGACCCAAACTCGAAACACGAGGAAATAATCTAATCTCCAATAAACAAGTAAAGGACGCGGTGTGTTCCATTCATTCACCTGATATATGCGAGCTACCATGTTCTCAACGTTATCATCGTATCGTTCTCCGATGTCCAATTTACGTCTTAACGTGCCGCGGATATGTCAAAGGTCATCTTATAAATTTAGTGGAAATAGGCGCGGCAAACATGAGGTCCGCGCCTACAGAACCGATTAACATGGAATATTTGAGTGTATTAGCATTTTTAGTTCAATAATAGAAAATGAGTCATATTCATGTTTGATTCGCCAAAATGTTTATATTCAATTATCTTCGTATTGATGGTAAAAGTGAGAAATTAAAAAAAGGCACATCATGCGTCATTATAACTTCACTATTATCCTTTTAGAACGCTTACTTCGTCTGGCCATAAAAAGTGTTATGATTAAAAATAAACAAAATATTACTTTTGTATTTGGGATCTGTCATTTTTATATGATTGTTCATTGTGTTTTCTTATTTTCACGCCAATATATTGTAAAATATTTTGTGATATTAAAATGGAGTGGAATGATAAAGAGCACTGAATCGCTGTGATTGAATTACACACAGTAGCTATGGAGCCAAATACAATTTTTAAAATCCATGCGCTTGGTATTAGTCAAATGTTTTTGTACCGGGCTATTATATTGATAGTTACAATGAAACCTCCTCCGTTTGGGACAGAAAAAGATCTGGCCGTGCGCGTAGTGTTCGTACGAAAAAGGCGATCAAAGCAGTAAGGGTACTAATTCGAAGAAATCCTATCCGAAAGCAAACTATTTTATCTCGGAAGATGAAGATAACACCTAGAACCATGTAGCGTATTTTAAAAGATTTCTAAGGACTTACAGTCTGTAAGGGATTCATTAATAATTTATCCCTTACAGACTTATAATTTAAAAAATAATCATCATCATCATCAGCCTATCATGTCCACTGCTGGACATAAGTCTCCCCGAAAGGGGGTTTATGCCCGTAATCTCCATGCTGGGCATGAGGGTCGGAGATCGCAGGGCACAGCTTTTCGCACC
>DWDT01005843.1:0-10122 GCA_018245595.1 Microceris scylla
GAGTGGCATCAATGAGCATATTACACAAACCTTCTCCGTGGAAAAATACATATATATACCAATTTTCATAATAATCGCTACGGTAGTTTTTGAGTTCATCGATAACATACATACAAACATTAATTTTTATATAATAGATTCGTTAGTATTTTAAACATGTAATACGTCCAACCGCTTTTCTGTAGTTTATAGTTTTATTAAAGTGAATTAATGATGACCTCAAAAGGCTGTGAAGACCCACGTTTGCTTTAATGTCTGTTGAGTTATTCTTTATGGTAACAAACGCGCAACCTGGTGATCAATGGTAGCCAACCAATGTATGTACATCTTGTAGCATAAATACGGTTACAGAGGTACGAGCTCAATCAATATCACGACAGTAAAATTTACAATTATTGTGTTTTTTTAAATAACTTGTTAGTAATATTGATATATTTTATTGATTTGGGATTGGACATTTACACACTAAATGGGAAGACTTTATTAAATAGATAAGAACATACATATTTTATTATTTCTACCAATAAGCTCACCCCACCTATTCCATTCAACTAAAAACATAACTGGTGAAACGTGGGAGCATACTACACCCCTTTGCCTACCTACCGTCTCTAAAAATATTTTTTTTTATCGTAAAGAGCACTTTATAGTTTGATACTCTTAATATAACCAACTATTTATATGTATAGGCCGTTAATTAGCGATACTCCAATAAATAACCAAAAAGTCTTTGTTACCGTTAATGCATAAAATATTTTCTATCTATAATAATTTTCTATTATAATGCATTTGTTACCGGTCGAGTGAATTCTGGCGCGAACGTGTTTATCCTTTTTTGCTAACTCTTACGCCCTTCGTACACAAGGCTACACAATTCTTCAGTACTAATGTTGTTTAAGACATTAGTATGGTAGGTAACAACACGTAGCGCTAAACATATTTAAGTGTATGGACCAAATGTGGTCCTTCGAACTTGTGCAAGGGACTAGCAGACGGTGCAGTTAGAAGTGCACCAGTAATGGCTTTGTTAACTATAGTTAGAATCCATAATAATATAAACAGTAAACTGAATATGTTGTCTCGAAACTAGTTTGATATTACTGATTTAAAATTGTGCGTATTAAGTAAAGGTTGGTTATTCAAACGAGTTAGCTCAACAACAGCCGACACTTGTAGCAGTGTAATGAAGGTATATTATAGCAGGTGTGTGTGACAAGAAACTATACAATATATTTTATTATTATTATATTATCACGCCAGATCCCTCATGGAGCAGGTGGAGTGTCAAACATCTCAATAGATGTATAACACTCAGTGCTCACTAGCTTAAGAATAGCCTTAGAGACGTGTCTCTTCTACATATCATTCTCTTCAAATCCACACTTCGGTTTCGGAGACTTTTGATTCGCTCGTTAGCCAGCCTCAATCTGGAGATTTCAATTGAAAAACCCATATTTCATAGAGATATAAAAGGATGTTCACAAAACAGACCGTACAAGTTGTAAGCGGAAGTAAGTCAGCGTGTGCCGCGCGTTATCAGCTGTTGCATAACGCGCGGCCGTTCACCCCCCTCCGTGAGATCGCGATCTCGCGGCTCTCTGTAGTCTGTACGCTCTAGTCAGCGGCCACCGCTCAGTACAATAGCAATTGCTTGCATTTATTACTACGCAAAAAATCATCAAATGTAGGTACTTAAGTTAATTTATGACCAATTAAACAATGAAGCTCGACCAGATGTGTTAAATCATCTCTCATGGACGAATCAGAAGTCTGGGGAACCAGCGTGCATGTATGAAGCGAGTAGCAAATGTGGAAAAAGTACGTGAGGAAAAAGTACGTGAGTGTAAAAATGGACATGCTTGGTATCCGGTGCTTTCTGCTTACCCCATCAGGGTCCTATCATGATGATATTAAAATAATACCATTATGCCGATATATTTTATTAAGCTGTTAATGTCTGCAGCCAGTATGAGTGACTGATATTGACGTAGTTGGCTCAGTCCTACGTACCAATTTGCTAGTTCTGTGTGTTAAGGTGTTGAGCCATCTCCTACCGTGAGTCCCAGTCAGCGGCTGTACAATATGCAACAATTAACTAAATTGTAACACATAATTAATTGGATAATTTTTAACGTTGCCTTAGATATGAACAATGTCGCTGGACGACATATTTATGTATAATACTTGTTTACTCTAATGCGATATCTGATGAAACTGACGATGATATTTTAAGTGTATTGCGTGGTTTGTTTCTACATGTTTCTTATTATTATTGTACAGGCCTATGTCCAGCAGTGTACGGAGACGGGCTGATAATGATGCTGACGATGATGTTTCTTATATATACAATAATTATTGACATAACATCACACCCGTAATCCCGAAAGTGTAGGCTGAAGACTATAGTACACTCCCACGTGGCACCAGCCAAGATTATGTTCGATCATGGAATAAGTGAGTGAGCCTACTGCAATACATCGAGCAGAAATCCAGGCTTCGACCACTAGTACAAGATTTATCTAGAAAATTAAACTTAGAAACATCCAATAGAAATCGACTCGGGAATCGAGTCCAGGACCTCTTGATTCACGCTTGCAACCATTTCACCAAAGAGGCAGTCAGGCAGGGTGGCTATAAAATAATTATGGGAAACCGAAAAAGCAATAAATATTATATACTTGTTAGTAAACATTCAAATGAGCAAAACATGATAAGTAGGTACTTACAGTTAAAAAATCGTATTAAAACCAGTTGTTATATTCATACATTTACAGAGAGCGAAATGCTGGAAATAATAATAATATTTAGAAAAATCTACTGTTTTAAAGTTAAGAAATCAGTTGTCGCTACAAAATAAAAGGTTTGCGTACAATTGTTATGAAACAATATTGCTGACGACGGGGATGACGTACACGTGACTTTCCATGACGTGGTCATTTATTTTGCTTCTGAATGTAAAATTAGTATACAGCCTCCGCTTAGTTTCGTATCACATGGTCTGCTGTGAATTTGTGCCCAATGTTAAATAATAAATGTCAAATAAATATCTTGGGACATGTCCACAGACGGCTACTCACGCGACCAGAGCTGAAGAGAGCCTGCTCGTATGTTGTGCCCATGAGACGGCTGCTAAACTATATAATATGGAAATAAAGGTATTCTAACACAAACACTTCCTTTTACATGCAAACACAAAACTTATATTAGTGTTCAACAAGTAAATATTTTTTTAGTGATAATCAAACTCATGTTAGGTCAAAATCATTTAGCACTGCACAAACGGACCGTATTATTAATTATGATCATAATTAAACTTTGACTGCCTCGTAGGTCGAGCCTGGGTTCAAATCTCGGGTCGTGTACTGTTGGATTGTTCTAATTTAGAATTTATAGTAGTGACTCGGAGTCTGGTCTATTTTGAAGTATGGCAATATACTCACTATTCCATCGGACGTAAACGTACCTGGTGAAACGTGGGAGTGTACTTACTACTACACTCCTCCGCCTACCTTTTCCGGGATTACAGGCGTGATGTCATGTTTTATTATTTACCTTTTCAGTATTTTGTACATCGCATTTATTCTTAAATGGTGCAATCCGATGAGGTAGCAAAGCATTCACCATTATTTTTATCATTATTGACAGCAAAAATTAACAATACGATCGAAGAAAGCTGAATGCAAACAAACCGATGGGTTCGTGACCAGATACGTTGATGAGATATTGGATTCACTTATAAATTCAATAGATCTAATACCTAATACATTTATGCGGCTTGTGGGACGACATTGCTAGTGTCGCAGTGACATAATACTTGCCCACAGGTGGACTACAAAAGTACCGCGATCACAATATTCATGTTGCACACAAAATGCAATGAACCTGTACAATATGTTTGCAGTTTCTTGATCTGATATGCCGTAGCAATTTATTTGCATTCGATTGCCATTGTGTTAGTCGTTGTACTTTTTGTTATTGAAAATAAAAATTCTATGTCTTTGTATTCGTATATATAAATATGTCGTCTAACTTCGTAGTTTGATGACATATAATACAAGTAACGAATTTCACCTACAGGACCGTCAACAGCTTCCTACTATTCGCACAGTAAGCGTAAATACATTGAACGATGAGGCAAACGACATAAGTGGCGGAAATAGACTGGCGCTTTCCCAGGAAATTGTATAATGCGATTAAAGGGGGAAAATGGTACGATAATAAGTATTGTAACTGTACGGGAACAGGTTTATATTCATCTTTTGCTTGCTGATTGATTGCTATAATTCCTGTTTTGAATGCAGAATGCATTTATATTGATTTGTATAAACGGCGCATGACTATTCCCAGTAATTTATATTCGATATTTAATTTCTTATTCATCTTCAATCCTTGTATTATTTAACTGTTGAGAAGGATCGGTTCAAGTTTTTGAATCGGACGGGGAAGGAGTGACATACTCTGACAGCGCTTACGTTTCCAAACACATGAAACCAAGCAAAGGTGAATAAGTTTTACACACGCACGCCTAATCCACGTTCGCTCATCAGCGCTCTCCATCAGGCGGTATTGTAGACAAATCCTGTCTTATAAAATTAAAATATAATGCCCTACACTAATCTTAAAACTAAGTTATTATAGGTAAATGTTTATATACCTGAGTGTAATGATTACAGGCCTATATATAATTAAAGTTGCATGAACAAATAAGCTTAATCCACACACTACACACACACCGGCTGATTGCGGTATAGCGCAGCCTAAATAGGCACGGCTAAATGCCCTGGCCGCCGACGAGCAGCAGCGTCTGCGGTGCGAAAAGCTGTGCCCTGCGATCTCCAACCTGCATGCCCAGCGTGGAGATTACGGGCATAAACCCCTTTTTAGGGAAGGCCTATGTCCGGGAGTGGACTAAGATGGGCTGAGGATGATGATGATGACGATGATATAATTACTTTGACTGTCTCGTTGGTACAGTACAAGCGTGATTGCCGATCACTTGGTCCTGATTTCAAATTTCGGCTCGAGTGGGTACTTTTGTAATTTTTTTTAGATTTTCTACTGGAAGTGTAGTAAAGGCTATGAGTGTGGATCTGTGACCGGTGTACGACTATAAGCTCATCACCTAGTCCTTTGTGGGACATAAACGCAACTGGTGAAACGCGAGAGTGCACTACACTCCTCCACCTACGCTAAGTAGGTTGATAATTATGATGGCATTTAATATATTGATTTTTAACTAAGTCGCATATTGATGTTTAAACACGACGTGAAGCCGACGTACCACTGAGTTTCGGCTGTACGTAATATATTGTCATGATAGCCGCATTAATGAGCCGCTTTAAGAATTAGCGTAATTACTTTTAAAAATATGATCAAGTATACAATATGTTTTGAGGTATGTACTTAAAAAGTATGTGTATTAAATTTATTTTATTTTAGTTATTAACAACAAACATATATATCAATTTTATCATTTATCTAACAAAAAACCTATAAAACTTAACAAAAACACTTAAAACATAGCATTTAGTAGTTTTAAGTAGGAAAGAATTTCTACGTTTATCTTTCCATACTTAGCTATTTTGTTAAGTATAATACTAATGAAATTGCAGTTTTTAACTCACGTTTTTCTTTAATCGATATTGAGTCTTTTAAACTTGTGTTAATAAAAATCTCAAAACTAATCACGTCTTCAGTTTCTAACATAAAGTCGCATATACATAAACCTGCTTGTTAGTTTAGACGATAAATTATTAAAATATTCAAAGGTCGGGAGCCAAGCTTGATGGCGACAGGGATGTTGACAGGGAACACATTCGACATCAATCGTTAAATACACCATTTTAATTTCGCGACTGTTTTTACCTGGACGACATTTAAATATTTCTCTATATTAGTAATGTAGCATTGACAGAGGTACAAAACTACACTACCTCGGTTATTACAAAAACTGTTGAAGATAACAATAAGGTTTGTACAAGCTTATGCAATTTTAATAACATGATGACAATAACTACTGAAAGTGAGAGGTCGCATTTGAATTGACTGAAATATATCGATAGGAAAGCGGTCGCACGTTACAATAAAGTCAAAAGGAGATGAAATCTCGGAGCTGAAAAGTCGCGGAACGTTGAGTCATCCGCAGCGGGCGCGCAGAGTGCATCGCGCTTCCAAAGCGCAACTTACCTCATCGTTACATACTAAGATACGACCACATAAAATAAATAACATGACACAACACACCTTGTTTCGGCTGCGGGGCGGTCTCTTTGTTATCGAAAAACGTCAGTGCGAAATCGGTGGTGGAGTCGATGTTCGGGGGTGTTGATGCGCGAACGCATGAAGCGGGCAGACCGCTCCACACGTCCATATTACGGGCATGCCGTCCGGGCGAGCGTCCGCCGCCGATCTCGCCGTAACGCGCACTGAGCTTTTCTTGTGGAGCTTGTGCGCGGGCGCAGCCTTCGCGACACTACCGGCCCACGCGCCGCTAAACGGAACAGTGAGAGTTTTCGAATTTGGTACGAGTTCGTTATTTTTTTCCGCAATTAGGCGTGTACACGCTGACGGTGACGTGTGGTCGTTTAGCACATCGTGAAACCACCTGTATGCAATCCGTACGTACTGCCAGCCTCGGTGCCTTTATGCACGTATTTTAATAACTCCGCGGATAACCGATTAACCTTTTTTAGATAATCATAAACATTCTTCGTTCAAGTTCTAAGCGAGACACAATTTGATAATTAACGCACCTATTTTATGTCGACTGTAATATCTATCCAAAGCTAAACTACTATAGTCACGTTTCTGTAAGATTTCTATACTGTCTTAAAAAGAAAGGTAAAGACAGAACGACATACATTTGTGTTGTAACCTCATATCTATAATATATTTTTCAGCGTTTGGATACAGTTTTAGTAATAATTTGAGATAAGAGTATTTTTATATGTATAGTTAGTCAGACACTAGTTAGTCTATAACACACGCCTAATAATGTGTATCGTATAAAAAATCAATCGCAAACGTAATATTTGCAATGAGTACAAAAAGCGAAATATGTCTACATATATATTAATAGTAATGTATTGATTTGGAATATAATTTGGAATATGATATATTCAGCGGCATGTAAGCCGGCGTGCGTAAATGAAACCTGTAATGATAAAAATACTTGGTCCTCTGCCTACCCTGTAGGGGACCTGGTGTGGTGATATAATAATAATAATAGAGAGGGAACATAAACGTCTCGGTCGGGCTTAAACCTTCAAAACACTTATTGAATTTCAAGTCGCAATTTGTAATTCATAAAAAGCGTCGCTGTCATGGCGTCAGTAGCTTCCCGCCGAAAAACCTACATAGGTATATATAACTTGTGCACCTATTGGGTACGTCGCACATTATCGTATTAGACGTGCATGATTACAACGTGTACCAATATTGTAATTGCCCGTTTGGATACTGTTATTTCTAGACTCAAATACAGTTGTGGAATTTTGTGTGGAACACGAAGAAAGTGATGAATGTCACATTGTCCATTAAATAAGGTACGTCTGGACACGCGGCCACATCACATCCTTAGCCTGTCTCACTCTACGGCTGGAAATCCTTCCCTCATGATTTTTTGGAGGATTTGTAACAATTGTTGTTAGTAGTTCAGAAATATCAGATGTTTGGTCGAGTTACTTTATGAGTTTTTATATCTACCCATGGTCACAAGACGCCTGCTCATGGATCGCTAAAAGAACACGAAATAATAATAATAAAATGTGATAGCATAGTAATGTAGAACGAACCCTCTTATATGGAAATTCCTAATTTCAAATCGTGGCTCGCGCGACATGCAAAACATTGGTGTTGATGATGCGTAATTGCTTATAGAGCGATTTATCAAGTTTCAGAGGAGGTCCGCCATGGATGGTTTATATAATGGACACATTATAATTCCACTGTTGGAATATGGGCTGCTGGCCATGTGCGGGTTGGCAGACTTCGCACACTGCTGCTGCTGCACAGTGCCGCTCGACCATTCGATTAGTTTGAGATCTGATAGTTGTGTGTGAATTTTCCCTAAAATATTAATGTTACTATATGCAGTGAGCTTTGAGCGCCAAATACATATACATATGCTCTATCTACGGATCTCGCGCGCTTCTTCAATATTTATCAGTCTCTTCATATACATAATTTGTTTTAACAGTTTTAAAATTTCTTTATTATGTTTCAAACTAATATTGTTCTGTTTTAGTTTTTTAGGAGACGACGTGAGATTCAAGTTGTTCAATATCTTGCATTCTTTTATAAATTTATATTCAAGTAAGAATTCAATATTTTACATCTTTATCAATAACAAAGTCTAAGTTTAAACACACGTTTACATCGTATGTAGTTATGAAAATTCCAACAGCAATGAGGTATCAAGGTATGTTTTCCTTAATCATCTAAATTTCTGAGCACGCCTTGGTCTAAGAGCAGTATGTAGAGTCGCTAAGGGCATTATTAAGTGATATAAGTCGTTCTTACGTTGAAAGGAGTTTAGTTTTACATCGCACGTCAGCTCTGTCAGACAGAGACACTTGGTACTCGGTGTTCTCTGCTTACCCTATAAGAGACCTGCCGTAATGATGTAAGTAAAAATGACAATATTTATTACTAGTATTGTATAATATAAATGGAGTTGAATATAAATTTATGAAAAAGCTTAAATAGACGAGTGGATAATATTTTCCTTAGGAATATATTTTCTTATGCTGCCACTGCAAACATAACATACTCGCCTAACATTCCTCAGGCTTTCTCGATTGATATAACAGTTTAGGTAACGAATCTGGCAACACTAGTCTGCTCTGAACTAAACTTTATTTTCTCTTAGTTACTAAAGAAAGCCGTCAAAACTTTTCACTACTAACTTTTAATTTAAACACACATTGGAAGCCTTACTATATTCTCGCTTAAAATAGTTATTGTAATATTTGTAAAACTACTTCATCAACATCCTCATCAGCCTATCCAAGTCCACTGTTGGACATAAGCCACCACCAACGAGCGCCAGCGCGCCTTGTCCTCGTCTTGTAGCACATCGTATAGTTGCACTGCGTCGATTTGACTAACGATTGTTATGAAAGTGAGTTTTGAACCGTGAGACGAGTGTGGCCACACGTCAGTGAGCAAATGTGATCGAAAAAAACACAGCGAGTTAGTCTCGTACCGACGGTGCTAAAGACAGACAAGGACGGCATAATGTTTATGCGTTTTTATTGCTTTAATCGCCACGAGTATTCTAACTCCGTCGTAAAATGTTACAAGAGTGGATAGCTCAATACATACATATGTACGTGTAGAGAGTTGTTGGGTAAAAAGATGCAGCCTCTATACCGCTCGCGCAGGAAGCAAACCTCTGCGCGCGGGTCAGCGAACTCGGTGTTGCTGTTAGACGCTACCCCACGACCAAATCTCGCTTTTATTGAGTTGAATTTAGAGATTATATTCGGATGGATCACCAAACATGTAAGTGTAAGTATCTAACAGACACGTTGGTTCGTGTCCACGACTGATTTTATATCCTATTACATGTTAGTTCAGTTGACATTGAAATGTTCGAGGAACGGGAAGGATTTGCAAAGCAGTGCTATTAGTGGATAGGGCCGGCTGTCTCATAAGATTTGCTGATAACTAAGATAAAGCTCAGAATTAGCGCTGGCCAGGAGGTGATTCTTTGCTTTTCATCTGGCGCAATAAATTTTGATGTATTGCTCAATCAATATCATTAAATTATACGCGACCCTAATCTGGAAATAAATATTCCCAAGTGTTATTACGTATATTTAATTTCCGCATGCTTGGTTACCAATTAGGTATTTAGAAAAGAAAAACATGCAGTATAAAATGAAGCAGTGATAGCCTAATGGTTTAAAATTCAGCCCCTTACTCTCGGGTTCTGGGTTCAAATCCATAGCGCGGACCTCATTACAAAAATGTACGTGTTAAAATTAAATGCCTGGAAATGGGCTGGTAATACATCTGCCGCAGATCCGATAACAGTTGGAGTAGACGTGTTCTGGAGTGGAGACCGCGACTTGGCAAACGTAGCGTAGGACGCCCTCCAGCTAGGTGGAGTGACGATAT
>DWDT01005844.1:0-10121 GCA_018245595.1 Microceris scylla
TGAACGGGGCAGAAGTTGCTACTCTGCAGCGCCACCAGGTGGCGAGTGGCATCAATGAGCATATTACACAAACCTTCGCCGTGGAAAAATACATATATGTACCAATTTTCATAACAATCGGTACAGTAGTTTTTGAGTTCATCGATAACATACATACAAACATTCATTTTTATATTATGTATGTCGAGAATTGTCATAAACAAATACTATTATGGGATATGTGATGGACTTTATATATATTTGAATGATCATTCATTTTTTTTTATTCCTTTTATCTTAAATAATATGCGGATATTGATTCCTTTTGACATCATTATGTATAATGAGTAGGAGCAGGAGAGGACCCTTGTCTATCAATTCCTGCATAACATCCCAGGGAAATTGGGGTGGCTGAAAATCAGCGCAGCTGAGTACTTAGATCCTGATTCTGCATTCGCTGAGTCACTTCCTTTTGCTCTCAATAATATTATTTCCTGAACTTGAAATAATTGTTACTTTTTATTTGTAATAATTTTTGAGGCAATAAACTATTATTATTATTTATCAATTAATTACACATAATATTTATGAAAACGTATTTAACCAAAGCCTACCAATAGGGCAGGTTATTAATTATTCTTAGTAGGTAATAGGTTTTCGTGTCACTGCCGTCTGACCTTATCATGACGTATTAATAATAATCTACGCTGATCCATACATTGTCTAATATTATGTGAAATTGAATGATTCATGTAGTTAAATTCAAATAAATTACGTTGAATCATACACTCTCTAATATATGTATTGTAAGGATATTACAAAAATTAATAATTTCATAAGTAAAATGAAATGAAAATAAAACTATCCTGCAATTTCTAATTAAATAATAAGTAGGCCTGATCCGTACATTCCGTAATATTTTATAGAGGTGTTATAAAATGTTATGTAGCAATTAATTTTTATATGCACTGTTATGCAGAAACAAGATGAAAGAGATAGTATATTACAAAACTTTCAGTGGATATGGAGGTCATGAAACTAACGGCCGCGGTAAATTATATTGCCTTTGCGGCTGTGTAATATATGTAGGTACTTAGTTCAATAAAAATTAGTTAAAATTAAGAAAAAATAAAATGAGACATTCCATTCACAGGCAATGCAGCATCTTTGCATAATATAGGGTATATAAAAAAAAATTAATATAATAACTTAAAATCAAAGTTAAGTAAAATCGACTGTAACCAACCTCAGGTTACTCACTGACGAGTTGCTGTTCATGAGGACTGGATGACCTTCTATAGAGTGTACATGGATTGGTAACTATAATATAACATAAACATAATTTATTGTACACTAAAGTACAACAAGAAAAATATTTAAAAAAATAGTAGCAAGAAAACAGAAGGCCTTATCGCTCAAGTAGTGTTTTTTTCCAAACAACCCATTTTTTTTTTTTCAACCCATTACGATTCCACTGCTGGAATACGGGTTTCCTCTCATATTGAGAGGGTTAAGGCCACACATCGCAGGAAAACATTTAAGAAAGAAAGATGGTTATGAGCTGAATAAAAACTTGTAAGTTTTTACAGTTTACACATTTTATTATAAACGTGACTCATCTGAATAAAGTATATACATATCAACATTGCAATTATCGCTAAAACAGTTGTTTGCGACTTTTTATTTAGTTCAGACCGAAAAACGAAACAAAATCTTTAAACGAATATAGAAATCATGACACTTAGCATTTGCAATATTAATCCTCATATGAATTACCTTCAATGAGGTCAGTGGGTCACATCACAAGTACTTGAAGCGATTTTATTTAACTAATTATACACATATATGTCCGTTTCAATGTTTTTTGCATTTCGTGATTGCTGACTGGTGTGTTTCTATACGTGACAACATGTGACCTTATAAAGAATTATGTGTATGTAGAAATAACACGGTAGGTCAGTAGGGCACTTGTTCAAGTAATTGTCGGGTCATAATAATTTTCTAAGGAATTATTGAAACTCCATTGCATGTTGTGATAGCTTAGAAGTAATTATGTTTTTTCGAAATACACGCACAGTGTAATTAAGATAAAAGTGAATGAAAATGGTTAGATTTTGTATGGATTTTTTCGTTTTTAACTGATTTAATTAATTTCTTTTTTACCTTAGTAAAGACCTGATTTTATTAATTTGTTTTTTTTTTACATTAGTAAAGACTATTCCATCAGCAACATAGGTACATACAACTAATGTATAATTAGTGCTGTGTAGACAGATGTTATGTACACAGTCATTTGATGGAGTTTTTTCTATTTATACATTTATTCACACGTATGTGTGTACACATGTATATATAGAAAATTAAACATGTGTTGGTCCGTAGGTACCTTATTACCCGACGCCCAAAACTTTCGGCAGTTAGCAACTGGATTGCCGAGCTATCTAGCTAATGTTATGTTTAGCAAACAGTATTGTTGTGCAACTTCACGCTTAATAAGTTAGTGGGTTGCCGGTTTTGGTAAGAGTTGCCGATTAATACCGCTCAGTGTAAATAAATGGCA
Organism: Microceris scylla; assembly: GCA_018245595.1. NCBI lineage: Eukaryota > Metazoa > Arthropoda > Insecta > Lepidoptera > Hesperiidae > Microceris > Microceris scylla. The sequence goes on from DWDT01005844.1 coordinate 2,540, forward strand.
GAATAAAATAACGAACGTAATCCGTCGATTTAATTAATATTTTAAAAGTTACATTGCTTTGTCTATGGTTATATTATTTACTAGATAATACTCGCGACTTCGACTGCGTTGTTTATAATATTAATCAATAATATATTTCATGTACAGAGAAGAAAACAAAATGGTGAAGGAAAAAATATACTTTGTTAATCTCTTAAAATAACCGCTGAAAATAGTAGTTTCTTAAAACTTTAATAAATATATAATAGCTGAGTGGCATGCTATTGGAGAGGTCTATGTTGAGCAGTGGACGGGGACTGGCTGATAACAATGATAATGGGGGTACCTAATTATGAAGTATATAACAGGTAGACTAAAATTTAGCCGAACATCTTTCAGCTTTATATAACTATAGTTTATTATATCATCACGCCAAATCCCTTATGGGGTAGGGTGAGTGCATCTAGCGATAAACACCTCTGCATAGACAAGAAGCGTGCAAGATGTCTAAGGACTTACAAACCTGACACGATTCTTTTACACATAGAACTCTCTAGAATTATAAAATGTATCTCTAATACAACAAAAATTAAAAAAGACTTCTTCTTTGTTTTCTCTATTCTTACAAGCTTTGAAAATTCATATCTTGGAGTCGCTTTGCTACTTGTAACAAGTTGGTTAACTAAGTAAAAATAAACTAAGAAGTTACACATTAAAACAATATCGTACAGAAATGTTATGATTCATTGTTCCAAGTTGTTCCATTGTACAATCATACATAGATTGTAAATGTTATCACTTAGTAAAATAACTTTGTGCGTGTGTATGTTGGAAAAGAGAAATAGTGATGGAAATAAAAGAAGCTCGTCACGTCTGCAACGGCAGAGATAATTAGTACTTGGTGTTCTCTGCCTATCCCGTAAAGAACCAGGCTGTCAGAAATATATGACGATAATGTCGATGATCTTATATACATGTGGGTATGTTAATATAACCTTTGGAACTTGAATAGAATCCCTTGATGTACAAAGTTAAATAGTAGCAGGTCGGTTACGTTTGGCATTTGGGCAGCCGCCGCGTCGAAGATTGATGGCTGACATTCGGAACACGGCAATTAATTTGACCTCTTTTGATGTTCCACCACCTCTATCAATACATACGTAATTTACAATGTACGTTTTAAGTTTAAATATCACTTGCTAACGGTAAGGGAAAACATCGTGAGGAAACCTGCACACCTTAGAATTTATAAAAAAAACAATTCTAAGGTGTGTGAAGTCTGCCAACCCGCACTTGGCCAGCGTGGCAGACTATGGCCTTAACCCTCGCAATATGAGAGGAGACCCGTATTCCAGCAGTGGAATTGTAATGGGCTGGAAAAAAAAAGAAGTTATGTCTGCTATTACATGAAAAGTTTAATCGATTTGTCTATAGTCACGCTTATACGTTTTGTTTATATTACTCCCCAACATTAACCATCAGATCCCTATTCAATATGAAAGACGAACATAAAGGAAAATTGCTTAATGTTGAAACGTCAGGTCACGCCAGGTCCGTTACAAGACAGGCCAAAAGCACCGAGTGCTAAATATCAATAACTAATTCATCCGTTATAGGTACTATAATTTGATATCTTTTACATAAATATAATACTTTTAGGAAAATAAAAACAAACAACCCGGAACTTATTTATTAATTGTTACAGGATTTTAGATTAAGTACCTAACAAGATATCGAGCTTTCTAACTGTAGGACAAAATCACTTTAAGAATCTATTACAGACAAATATTAGTAGGCAGAGAAGGCAGTTTGGCTATTAAAACGGGCAGAGGTTCCCCTTGCCAGGAGAAATCAACGATAAGTATCCCGAAACTGAACTCGCAAGGACTTTTGTAGACGACAGACGTCACTCATTTAAATTAATTCTACTGTCAAACATTATTTTTCTTCTATAAATTCTTTTCTTCTATAATACATTTTATTACTTGAGTTATTTTAACATTATATTATGTAAGACATTAATATAATATGTGAGTCATTCTAATATTACACTATGCATTAAGATATTTATAAGTAATTTAATTATATATTCTGTTCCAAATCAATTCATATATATAAATAAAATTGAAGTGTCTGTTTGTAATGTCAAAATAATAAGTTTATAATGAGTTTATGTGAATGTATATATGCACTTATATGGTGCATATAAGAAAAAAGCTGTTTTAAATTTTTAACAGTCACTTGTTCCGGCTTACCTCCGGCAAGGCTGAATCGATAGTGTTATGAGGAGTAACTTAAGCTATTGTTATTTTAGAAAAAACGTAATATCACACCTATAATCCCTGAAGGGGTAGGGAGAGGAGTGTGCTACACTCCCACGTTCCACCACTTACGATTACGTGTACGTCCCATGAAACAGGTGGTCAGCCTATTTCCATACACCGAGCATATATCGAGACTCCGAGTCACTATTAGAAATTCTAAATTATTTTATTTTTTGAATAGTACCCGATCCAAGGTTCAAAACCTAGGATTTCCCGAGTGGCAGTCGCGCTTGCAACCACTCGACCAACGAGGCAGGCAGTTTAGAAAAAGGTTCCTTAAAAAATTACGACTCATAAAATTTAATAAATCCACACTAACGAAATCGTGGGCACAGCTGCTTTATACTTAAGTATGTAATTTAAGCTTACATAGACTACTCGTAAGTCTGGGAATATTTATAAAGCTTATGGATTATATCGCAAGCTACGGACAAAGGACAGTTAGCTTTAGTACACTGATTATAAATTAAACGTATAAATTATGCATATTTTAATGTGACCTGTTTTACTCGTACATTATGTATACATTTTATTATCAATAGAACCTGTTATATGCATGCCTTTTCATAGATCATAATTGTGTTATTTTACCCACTTTAATATACTTTTGTAATATAAATATACTTTTGTAATCTACTGCAAAATATTCTTTTATAATCTAAAAAAATCGCTAAATGTTGTAGTTTGAACTATAATAACTTTTCATTAAATTAAGATATCGTATTTTTTAAATGATAAGGGCCAAGTTACTAATGAATAAAACTAAATTAATTAGATCGAAATATATCCTGTAGCATTATATCATTTGCTTACAATGACGGGCCTCTATAATTTTATTTATACAGAATTTTTAACAAATGAATAGGGTCGATTTCAGACACGATTATTTTCGTTCACAGTTCAATCATTCAGTGTGTATGTGACAATGACCTACCTCAATGGTGGAGTGGAGTTCTTGCAATGTTATAAGTTTGGCCATAGACATTGTGTTCAGCGAATAGAACTGGTTATTAAGGTGAGGTCACATTTGTGTGAATAAGCGTCCACAAGACTTGGATCACGTTTGTTAGACATCACGCTTACGGATGTTGTTTCAAACGATTTCATTGTAGTAGCATGACCTATTAAGATTTTTTTCTAAGTGGAACATATGACCGTAGACATTTAAATAAAATAAAATAGACTAAGGTTTTAAGCCTCTCGTTCTGAGACGAAAATTAAAGTGAGGAAAAGACATCAGATTGATTATTTGTTGTAAAATATGTTGATCTAAACCTCGGCACCTTTCCGTAAAAGATTTCTTGCACATAATCACGTCACGAAGAAGCACGTCAGGTACGTAAGGACAGACATACATACATATTTGCTTGCCCCGTATATAACTTGGCCTGACATTATAATAGGTAATTAGTGATTAAGTATATTTAAATAGTATTTTTCATTTCTGAAATACGAAAAATGTAACATACACATCTATTTTACTTTGGAGGTACATATATTGATAATTCTACTGTATGGCTTTAGATGATTAAGTAACAGTGAAAAAGTTTCTAAGTACATTCCCATTAAATTGTATATAATTGACTGATATACGCGAGTTCGTATCCTAGTATTATTTTCTAATTTAAATTTTCTAGTAGTGGTTCGGAGTCTGGATATGTGCCCGATGCGTGGCAATAGGCTCACCACCTATTCCATGGGACTTAAACCTAACTGGTGAAACGTGGGAGTGTACTACACTGCTCTGCCTACCCCTTCGGGGATTACAGGCGTGATGTTACGTTCGTATCCGATGCTTATAATAAAATTAAAAGTGTTTTTATGTACAGAGGAACATGAGAAGATCGGAAGAGTAACGAGTCCAAGGCAAGATCACACTAAACAAGTGAGGCATATAAAAGTTGTGTTTTTTTTAAATTTCAATAACTTTGTATTAATTCAGAAAATATCGCAATATTCTGTTTGAATAAAAAAAATAAGAAACAAAACTTAAAAGACTTCATTGAAATAATATCGAGTAGTTTTTAATAATAACGGCAGAATAACAACGGCATATTTCCATTATTTAATTAATATAGATTTCCTTGTTTTTAATGTTAAAATATAACCGACATACAATCCAAGGTTTTTTTTTCCTGTTACCACCGCCTGATAAATCTGTCGAAACCTGTCCAAACTGTGAAACACTTGCTAAATCAACAAGCCTTTTCAGTTTTCCTCTATGGGCCTAAGTACACACGATGTTTAATAGTATCGGCGAATTAATACATAAATACAATTTACTGCCTTGTTGGTCGAGTGGTTGCAACCATGGCTGCCGATTGGAAGATCCTGGATTCAAATCCCAGGTCAGGTACTATTGGATTTTTCTAATTTAGAATTTCTAGTAATGGCTTGGAGTCTGGATTCATTATTCCATAGGAACCATTCCATCAACGTACCTGATCAAACATGGAAGCGCATTATACTCCTCTGCCTACCCATTCCGGGATTACAGGCGTGATGTTACGTTTAAGTCGTGAATGTCTTTAGCAAAAATCCTAATTAAACGTACTTAGTAATTATTATAACGTTACGCCAAGTTCCAAACGGAATAGGCCAAGATTAACGACAGCCAAACATGTCTATCCTTACAGGCCTGACGTGCTTCTTTTATATTCATCACTCTCTTCATGGATTTCATAGAGGCTTCGGATTTTGTGACTGTACTTAATAATGAAACGCTTCAGTCTTGAGCGTCTCTGACCTTTGTATTGAGATAGTTGATTTTAATTGTTTAACTACAATAAAGTATTTAACATGTTTTTGATGCGCTTAATGCTCGTCTTAGTATACGCGCATATAAACGCTTTATATTTCACCCTTCAATACAACAAACAATGGCGCGTGGCTACGCGTTGCCGTTCGTTTCGTGCGTGCCTCAGTGCGGTTCGAGGGGAACGTGCGCAGGAGGCTCGCGTCTATGCTTCATAGGAGGCGCGCGTATAACAAATGTGCGTATATATACACGCTTGACTATATTATTACTGCATCGCGTTTTAGCGACTACACAACTTACATGTACAGGCTGACAGGAAAACATACATTTCTTGAAAGGGTCTAATTGCGGCTAACTTAGTATACAATGCAACGTCTGAACTTAGTTGTTTCAGAAGTTTTAGGGCGTTAGTATTGAAGTTAAAATGTAACCTTGTACTGAGGATATTGCTTATTATTGTTATAATTCATTAATATAAAGATACCATAACATTTTTCTCATTTATGAGTACGATACCAAAATAATTGTGTTGTATGTTTCAATTGATTTACTGCAATAATTTGTACATAAAAGGTTTTTCGGTTTAAATAGGATGAAGAAATCACTTCAAAACAAATTGAATAACAGGTAAAAACACATTTTAACATTTTAAAAAGTTATGATTAGATGCTACCCAGTAATATGCATTTGTTTGCATTGAACGGGTTCCACAAGTGGAGAAGCATTATAAAACCATTTTTTTTTTCTAATAAAATATATTAATCCTCAATGTACATACTTATATAACTAATTTTTTATCATAAAAGTATTCAAACGACTTATACATGATAAAATAACGAATATACACGAGCATCGATCATTGTATAGTTTAGATCGCATTATAGATATGACGTTAAAAATAATTAATACTCTGTGTAAGGATTAGAAGCTTAATATTTGAATAATATTTTTTTTTTAATGGAAAAATTATAACGAGCTAGTGTTGTAAAAATAGTTATTTTGTACTCGACTGTACACAAACACAAAAGTATATATATACATATCAGTAGAAAGTTACAAAATAAAAAAACCTTTTTGGTTTATTCAAAAAATATTAAATGATTGGACTTTTTCAAGATAAGCACGTTAGATTAGGTAGTTTTTTATTTTTACAATTACTAAAATAACATCCACTGGCGCGTTCTTTGAATCAACAGAAATATCATATTCGTGGTAACAACTTACGATAATCTTATTTGTAATTGTTACAATTATAGTAATTTCCATTATTATATAATATTTAGTTTTTGCTTGGGTGGAAAAATATATTAAATATTTTATATTAAATAGAGCGGCAATCTATATAATCAAACATTTGCTTTATTTTTTAATATATTAAAGCAACAGCAGAGCAAAGTATTAAGCAAGGAATTCACCCATTACATTTCTAGTAAAACGAGAGTCGTTCATTAAAAAATTTAATTAAAAAGAAACGAAAACAAAAACATTTCGTTTATGACTCAATTATTATTGGGTTAACTGCTGTATAATACGTGAATTCAAAGACAGAGACATATCAGAAATTGAAAAAAGATTATTCTCCATCAATCCTTTCATCGTTCCACTGCATTCCTGCGACGAGTGTACTATCAGAGTGAGAAGGGTTACAGTCCAAAAGATATACGTCATAAATTATATAAAAAAATTCTTATAGAACCAATAACGACTAGGAAATCAATTATAATGTAGTTAAAAATAAATCATATTCTTCAAATTATCGTGATTATTGCTGACTCTGTAGCTTTTATGCGTCGTCGTCGGGAATCCCTGATATTATGAGCATCATACATTCTCAACCGGTATTGATGTTAAAAGTATGGGTTTTTTTCTAAATTGTGGTTTATACCATCATTCATCTTTATGCATTAGGGTATAATATTTTAGTCTGAATATGTTCAGGTGGCAGAAATACATCAAAGGTATAAAACATAAACATTTTCTTCCAATGTCAACGAAATAAGTATTGATGAATTATATTAATGCAGCTCAAATTAAACTATTGTAAATAGTGTTTCATGACTGCCTCGTTGGACGAGTTGCAAGTGCGACTGGTGATCTAAAGGTTCTCGGTTCCAACCATTGGTACGATACTTTTGCACTTTTCTAACTTAATTTTTTAGTAGAAACTTGTAATATTGACTCGGAATCTGGATCGGCGCCTCGTGTATGACAATTGGCGCACTCACTCCCTATTCCATGATTTAATATAAATTTAACTGGTGAAACGTGGAAGTGCAACACACTCCTGCTTACGCTTTTAGAGACAACAGGCGTAATGTTACTTTTTTATGTTATACCTACACCTTCACATGTATGTATATAGATAAAATGCAATAAATGTAATATAATAATATTTTTAACTGCAAACTTTTTTCAAGATACCAAAGGACAGGAAGTTGTACACCAAAATCCTCAGATACTGCTCTGAATATTAAATTTATCCTTTATTATAAGGTAACTTGTAGTATAAAATATTCATAAT
>DWDT01005845.1:0-10115 GCA_018245595.1 Microceris scylla
TCTTATGGTGAATGAAAAATTTGAACTTACAATCATTAACTATGATATTATTCGACTATTATTCTAGTATACTAATATTTTGTTTTTAAAATTTTAAGCTGTTCGCAGTTCTCTTCTTCCTCATGATGGCTGTTTTGGGAGTAGGTTCAGGTGTAGCGCTGCTGTCCACGATCAATTCAGTATTGTTGGACTCTTTCCCACGTGTGCCGACGTATTTAATGGGCGCCGTGAACTGTTCTATCGGTTTTCTACTCGGGCTTGTATTCGTGACACCGGTAAGTACCAACCTAGTTTATGTATTTTCACAAGTGATACTGCGAATTTGAATACTAATTAAGCGTTAGGGTTGCCATTATACTGCACATTATTCGACTACGATTTCCATCATAAGTGCTAGTATAGCAAAGCATTTTTTTTTACTTTGACGACTATGATAAGCAATCGGACGCTAGAATTAGTGTCGATTTTAAAAATTATGTTGTAATTTGTATAATAATTTTCAGGGTGGCCAGTATATTTTAGAAATCGTTGATCATTACGGTGGTACATTCATGCGACTTTTTGCTGCCATAACTGAAACTATTGGTGTTGCCTGGATTTATGGTAAGTTACCTATTCTATAGTCCTATAGTTTTATATATAGGTAGGTACCTACTATACCATACTTGAACTTGAACGTTATACTTATTTAGACTAAAACTATTAGAGGTATGATTTATTAAAATTTTCAGGTCTGGAGAATCTCTGTTTGGACTTAGAGTTCATGTTGGGAAGAACAACTTCAATATACTGGCGCGTTTGCTGGGGCATCATAACTCCAGTTATAATGATCGCGGTATTCTTCTACTCTCTGACGGCCGGGGATAGAATTTTGTTTGGTGGCACATATGAATATCCTAATGAAGCTTACAGTAAGTCACTCATCACTGCACCTTTAAAGTAGAATATTTTTAATACAAAAATATACATGTATACCTACTTTTTTAGTAACCATAATTATTGACCATATAATTAATAATAATATGGTTATTTTTTAGTTGCTGGAAGTTGCCTACAGTATATCGGAATGGCATTGGTACCCATATGTATAATAATTGCATTATGGAAATATAGATCTAACTCGTTTATCAAGGTAAGGAAAACTGCTTTTTAAATAGTGTTGTTCGTACTATCAGCAACCGGAAATCATTTATGAACAACTTATAATGAATAGTTACTAATTAAATATATAGTAACTTATATTAACTACACTAATGTGTACGTTAGTAAGTAGTAGGTACAATCGTATTTTGATAGCCTTATTACTAATTAAATTTTCATTTCCTACAGACGGTGAAGACATCATTCAACAAGAAGCCAACATACGGCCCAGTGGACCCACAAAAGAAAGAAGAATGGCACAAATTCAGACGCGAAGCCAAGCAAGAGCGCGAGCTCCAACGGAAAAATTGGTTCCATCACATTGCGCTCAGCTTGTACGGAGGATACCGGCGAGGAAAAAAATAACAACTAACTAGCAAAATACTAAGACTAAAGACTATGGCCTTAACCCTCTCAATATGAGAGGAGACCCGTATTCCAGCAGTGGAATTGTAATGGGTTAAAAAAAAAAATCCAGCATTTTTATAATGTGTTATCATATGTTATACGTAATATAACAATTTATGTAATGTTAAAAATTTTTGGATTAGGTGCTTGCCTCAACTTTGGCATTACATCAGCCCTTTGATAATAACAAAAACGAAAAAAAAATGTAGCAAATGTCTGATACAAATAATTATTTCATATATATGAGTACGACACAAATATGTATATTAGAAATCTAGATTAAAGAGGAGAATGAAGCAAATAAAAATTGACAAAGGCCGAGTTTCAGAGTGAATTTAATAAATCATATTAAAATGTCCACAACATTTTCCTTAAGAATCAGTTACAATTCATGATTCATTCGAAACTGGAAACATTTACGTCCCGTATTGGCTAACCGAAGATTAATGACAAAAGAATCCCGACAGCGATAAATGAAATAAATACATTTTTAATAAACGGTCCATCTTTAATAATTAATTAACTGAAGACCGGTTGGCTTTCTATAATTTTGACAGATTCAATTATCTTATCCATAGAAATAATATGATGGAGAAATGACATATCAATATGGGTTTTATGGTTATTGTGTATTTTGAAAAATACGTGTATATTGTATACCCTTTCATTCTGGACCAGCATTGATTTTATTTAAAAAACCCACCTAATACAGTAACCATACACGACTGCTAATAAGAACCGTCTATTTTAAGCCTAACTTTAAAAAGACTGAGAAGTTACTTGCAGATACGTGGGTAACATTAGCTACCTAATACAAATGACTGAACTGAATAGCTTATATTATTCTGCCGTTATGATTCAGCAACTAACTCGATTAGGGTCGGCGTATGTCTAGCAGACGACCTCCAAAGTGTGATAGATGGAATGAACCGATTGAGCAGCACTTTTTAATGATATAAATGAAGGACAATGCTATGCTTGTGGGATTTCTAAGCGACAATAGTACTACGATTTTTATCATTTTTACCGAAGCCGAATAGCGCCGAAATTAATTAACTATTGATTTAATAAAATCGTTCCAGACCTTTTTTGCAAGTAACTCGCCAAACTTTGTTCGTTCTTAGCTAATTACATGATTTCACTTAACTGTTAATAGAAGACACGTTTTCATTTTCAGTATTAAATTCAAAAAAGTTGTTAGATTGTTCGTCGTTTTTCTTCTCAATTTCCTTCATTTTTATATCTGTAACTTTTATCGGAAATAAATTCGGTGTTCATTCAATCATGTAATGGCAGTAATGAAACCTGTAAATACGTGTAACGTGGTACAAATATATTCATGCAATAGAAACATGTCATCAAATAATGTGCTGAAGTTCAGTCATAAGAAATATATTTTAGTGAAGTTTCAAACAACGCTTTCACTCCTACTTTCCACCACACACAAATGTTGAAGACGTACACATCGGAACTTTTCAAGTTTCCAGAGTTGAATTAGTTTAAAACTGTTCATCTGGTTTTAGACGATTGGCTGAACGCGCTGTATGAGGCGTTGACCTTCTAGCGAAATATATTACAGGGATAATGGTTTGGATTAGTGTCAAGAAAATGACCCGATCATTTATAGTGATTGAATAGATAGTAATGCACATCAAAATACCAAATATAAAATAAAAATCAATGAAACATTTCTGACAAACTCTCTCGGAACCACAGAAGATAATAAAAGCATGCTCTTGACCCCAAGATAACGGACAGACAAATTCTTTAGGTGTAAATCGAGAAGTGCTGGTTTAATCTGACTATCGACCCTGTGTCTAAGAGGGGGTCTACGAAAGTTTTCCTCTTTAAAATACTAAACGACGGAGTGCATTCGATAACAATGTGAACCCAGCTTTATCGTTACTTTTCTTTTTTTATAACAGCTAATCTTTGGAATATTTAACGCTTTACATAACGTTAAAAAGCATATCTAGATTGACCCATGTAATGACACGAGTGCAAGACATTAATTACATCATAACTGCTTAATTTTTGAAGTTATTTGCATTATCATCATTATCATCATCATCAACAACCTTATTTGCATATTCCCATTAAACTATCGTGTCTGCCAACCCGCACTTAGCCAGCGTGGCAGACTATGGCCTTAAACCTCAATATGAGAGGAGACCCATATTCCAACAGTGGAATTATAATAGGCCGATTATTTTTTTTTTAATTATTAAACTATCGTTAGAAAAAAGGAATGAAATAGCTCTTGACACGCTTCTGTAAATTTATTTAACAGATTATATACATTGTTTTCAGAAGTTCTAACCTGAGGGGAACTGTGAGAATTTTGTATGATACCTACATGGAGTATGACAGATTAATGTATAACACAATTTCGGTCAACTAAGGTCTTGATACGCCGTTCAAATAAACAAAGTGTAAGTTCTAAACTTGATTTTTTCTAATTAATAAGCGTAAAATATCATGATTTTTTCTAATTAATAAGCGTTTTATGACTTACGACCGTTGACTGTTTTGTTGTTCGAACTGTTACAAGCGCGACCGTTGATCGAGAGGTCCTGGGTTCGATTCCCGGTACCATTGGATTTTTCCCAATTAGACTTTCCAGTAGAAATTCCTAGTAGTGTTTGGGAGACGGGATCTGTGCCGCGTGTATGGCAAAAACTCGCCCTCTGTCCTGAGGTGGAACATAAACGTAACTGTTGAAACAGGGATGTGTACTACAATCCTCTGCCTACCTCTTCAGGGATTACAGGCGTGATGTAGCGTTTACATACTGTTAATCGTATATATAAAAAAAACCGAAAATATGAACGGAGAAAAGATTCGAAAACGATTTTAAACCGTACAAAGTTATTTTATAACTGAATAACCAAATCTTTTCGCCTCTTCGCCTAATAAAGACGATTGAAATATTTCATGACGAAGTGAAAAACGCATTAAAAGTTTATCGGCCCGCCGCCGTCTACGCGGGGAGCAAAACAATACAAAATATTGTATTAGGAAATTTCTTTTCCGTCGTCACAACACCTCAAATAAAATTAAGCTTTGACTTCTCGAAATATCATCGTCGCAAAATTACATTCGGAATTAAAGAGTTACTGAATGCCCGTATCGAAATTTAATATTTGATATATATTTTCTTATGTGTATATTAACGATAATTTTTTTTTTTAATGTTTTTTTCTTTAAACAGGAGCCATTCCTCAGGTGTTTTAAAGTGGTGGTGACCACTTACCATAAGGTCGTACGTCTGCTTTATTACCAAGCTAGAGATATTTTAAAAATTGTTTGTTATTTTTCTTATTGTATTTTGTTGATTGCCTCGTTGGTCGAATGGGTTGCAAGCGCGACTGCCGATCGGGAAGTCTTGGGTTCAAATCGCGGGTCGGGTACTATTGGATTTTTCTAATTTAGAAATTCTAGTAGTGACATCTGGTTTGGAATTGTGCTCGGTGGGGCAATAGGCTTACCACTTATTCCACGGGATTTAAACATAACTGGTGAAAAGTGGGAGTGTACTACACTCCTCAGCCTACCCCTTCGAGGGTTACAGACATGATTGTATGTTGTTACATTTTTCTTTTATCGCCACGCCAGATTCTTTACGAGGTAAACAGAAAGCACAGAATTTCAAATATCTCAGTCTTGTCATCTCTCATAAAAATGTTATTCGAAAAGGATCATAATGAAACTTTTGTGGCAATATTATACCTACAATGTTAATTGTTTTATGATCTACCAATAATATATTCACATCACTCTTAAATACAACCCACATAATAATTGCAAATAGCTTTTTATTGCACATATAAAAACATTATATTAGAGATATATGTCTCGGGCAAAACAATTCACTTAACTCCAATTTAATACGAGGAATCCCAGAAACTTCTATACGCTGATACAAAACAGAAATTGGGCAAATTAACTTTTTATTTCTAACGTCGAAAAAGTGTTTGCCTCTTCACGATCCTATCTCTGTAAGCATAACCCAATTTCGTGCTTCCTCCGTCATACATTAATTTAAAAGTTATATTGCGGCCTCTCAAATATAACATTCAATTCGTAAACTCGAATTTATACACATCTGCATGTGACAACTGTACCTACATGTGTGCTGTTACCGCAACATAGCGAGTTATCCTTTATCACAGAATAACTGAATGACAATTAATTGATAATAGTCGAATAAACTTCCCTTGAAGAAAATTAGTTCATATTATACACACGGATATATACACGTAGTATTTCACACACGCACATAAGGACTTCTGGAGTCCTTATATTTCGCATAAAACGTAAATGGCGTAAGTTTTACTTATTAGCCTTCCGTATAAAGAATACAGAACTTAGTCTTCTCGATCTGGTAATTAGGAGTTGAATAAGATAAGAACCCCAGGTCGGCGCACGCTTGGACGTTCGATGTAGGGAAAAATCTAAGGGCATTCCGAAGGTATAATTGTCGTGTACTCTTTAAGAAATATATCTAGTAGAAAATCGCTAGCAAATCTGTCCGATGAAGATGGATAAGGTTTTGTAGACTCGTACTAAGTTAGTCTTGAATGATAAGTCGCCTTCTCTCCTGTCGCCTTTCTTCACCTCTCTCCTGAGAATCCAGCGATTCTGTAAGCCTTAAAAGTGACTCGTCCTCCACACGAGAGAATCTATAGGCTGTATAAAATAATTATCAACTCAGATGGACATATGTAATAACCCGTTTCTATTCTGTATGTAGGTACCTATTTATACTGTAGATGTATGTATATATAAGTATCAAAGGTTAATTTTAAGTTACGTAACTTTGTGCAAACATTATGTAAAAATATATACTTATATAAACATAAAAACCACAAAAATATTAAATAAATCAGTGCATACATTTATAATGGATTCATTTAAAACTTTCATTCCACGTAACTCGCGGGTATCCAACTTTCATTGTATAAATAAAGCGAAGTTAATACTTCATTACATTAATATATTCTTCATATTTGTTATACAAAATTTAGGTACCTTTGAAAATATATCGCTAACAAATTCACCATAATGTGAATATGTAATCGAGTTCGCATACGAGTTGAGTTTAAAACAGTGGATAAATATTTTGTTAATACAAATCTTGAACATAGGGGGCGAGTATCAGCTAGTTAATATTGAAAAAGCACTTACACGCGTTTAATTTTCACCCCATTAGGTATATAACCGTAACGTTACAAAACCTCCCCTAGTACAATTTATATATGAAAAGTAGAAGTTAAACTGGGCTTGTTATGAAAACCTAACTAATTCCATGGAAGAGCTAGCTCTTGTTAATAGAAACTGGTAGCTGGTGTACCTATATCAACAGGATTATGACGACGTTGTTGGGGACACACGGAGTTTATCCCGCCAGCAAGTGCTGTAGATCTAAAGCTATCCGAGATTTAGACAGGACAGATTAGTGCTATCGAGTACAAGGGAAAGGATTACCATATAAAACAGATAGAAAGAAAGATCTTTCTTATATTTCAATTCCAAAAATTTTCGATGTGTTAATAAATGCTTAATCCGTAATCATTATGTATGTATTACTTTTAAATGGAAAGTGTACTGTATGTATGCATTATCATTACATTATTAAGGTTTTGTTTGTTTTCCAAAAATATAAGCAAATAAGAAAGTCTCTTTTCCTTTCTTTCTTTCCTTACACCAACACATTTTTTCATTGCCAATTGGTGGAAAATGTCAAGACGGTTTATATTGATAATTACTGTCTATGTCTGATTCTATTTAGTAAATTATTTTTATTATTAGTGATGCGAATCCTTATCGAATTTTCATTGAAAATATAAATACAATTTTAAATAAAAAATATTACATTATATTGCCATGAAAAAAACGTTAAACTATTATAGGTTAGTCCTTTAACATTCTAATAGTAACTATTAGTGTAAACCGAAATTAATGTACCTATATGAAAAAAGTACTGAATGTACTCGATGGTCTCTGCCTACACCGTAAACAACCTGACGTGATTGCATAATAACAGTATAAATAAGTTAGTTCTAACACTTAGGAGTATACTCGACATTCTCATCCAAAAACTGCAAGGCAAGTCGTAAGCGCTGTCTTGTTGATAATTAATTCTATACAAGACCAACTTATAGTTAACAAAGTGGAAACTCCCGTTATTCAACTAGCTAAAGATGACACTGTTTGGTTACATACAAGTTTATCCCCGTAACAAATGTTTTAGCGAACACGTGAAGTATACAACGCAATATGTATATTACTAAATTTTACCAGAAAGTTTCACAGAAGCGCGTATACATTATCGTATAAGTGTCAGAAGGATCTGTATTATTGTTATAAAATATTGAAACTAGGGTAATAACAAATGATGTACAGTTATTATATTAATGTACCTATCACATGTAGATAAAACATAAAAGTGGAAATGTTTTGCCGAAATCTTTAGAAAAATGAGAAGATAACGTAACATCATATGCATATCATCACGCCTGTAATCCCCGAAGGGATAGACAGAAGAGTGTAATATACTCCCATGTTTCGACAGTTACGTTTAAGTCCCACCATGCAAAAGAGCGTGAGCCTACTGTCATAAACCGGGCACGGATTCAAAATCCGAACCACTATTAAAAAATTCTACTAAAAATTCTAAACTAAAAAAAATTATAATAATACCCGCTCCGGGAATCGAACCCAAAACCTCTTGATCAGCCATCGTGCTTACAACAACTTGATCGACGAGAAGAAAAACTATTAATAATCAACTTACAGTAACGAAGTACTTAAAATATTCCATTTTATCTTCAAACGTGATACCGAAATATAGAAATCGCTTAGCGACAAAAGGCATCCCATTTTCAAAATATTAAATAAAACACTGCAAGCGACCAAGTAACTGAGAAGTTTCTATTAATTAGCTAATAAGACTATCACGGTGAGTAAAACTTTCTATGTGCAACTTCCGCAAGCTTCCATACTAATTGGACGAAAAATTCATTGCTGAAATAGCGACCAAAGTTTCAGTTTAGTACTCATAATAAAGTTTTACTACTTATGGACTGTAAAATTCAAATTGAACATAAATTAGTCGGCCGTGATCTAGCCGCGGCTGAAATTGTTCATTTGTACTTCCCTATTAATATGTACTCGTACCAACGTCATTTGTTTTTATTATTAAGGGTGTTGGGCAATTCGCGTTTTCATTGGTTCAACCAATTAAGGATTCGTATAAAGATTTTATCGTAAATCATTTTAGGTTTTGTAATGGATTGATAAATTTTTTTTAGGTTTGGTCGTAATTTTTACCTAGTGGTATTCATAAACCTGTGAATGAGAAATGTTATTTTTGCTTTTATGTATGAAATACTTTTGTCAGGACTTTATACACATCTTTACATGATAATATCATAGAACTAAGATTAACAGTGTAGTGAGAAAGTATGGACGTGAAAGGTATTATACGTATGTGATTTATCTACTAACATTTAGTTAGAACTAGCTGTGCCCGCGAATTCGTATCCTACCCACGCGGGGCCGCATCGAGTTCAACTGACGATCTTCCAAATTAAGCTGAACTCTATTTAATACGATGACCATATAAATCTGAGTTCTATTTTTCTTGGTACATATTACGTGATGATTGACATTACTTCTTCATTTGTTTACCGATTTAAATGATAAGAACACTAAATGTTAAGTGAAGCCCATCACAATATAATCTTGAAAACAGCATCCAAATCGGACAAGCCGTTTCTGATATTATCGTGCGTCGATCCATTACAGTTTTATTATATGTATGTATAGAAGATAGGTTTTCTTTAGTTATACTCATATATGGAATGGGGTGTTGTGAAACACTTTGGGAAAGGCATATCTCCAGCAGTGGACGGGAGTAGGCTGATGATGATGATGATAAATGTTTTTCAGCACGTTGTAATTTCAGCTCTGCAACATTTTTCATGAAATAACTTTTCACATATCCATGTACATATGACACGGAAAAATCATTTAAGTTTAATAAGATATTACACATTACGGTAACACAATGCAGCCTAATCGAATGTGTCTACCGTCAATTAATTTTAATTAAATGAATATTTGACCTATTCCTATTTCACCTATTCCATTTGGGACTTAAACGTGACAGCTGAAACGTGGGAGTGTACTACACTCCTCTGCCTACCCTTTCGGGGATTACAGGCGTTATGTTACGAATATTTGATATTGTGTTATTATTCTCAAATAACGAAGATGTAAAGTTCAATTAACTCGCTTCAATAAATTAAACTTTTCATGGTTTATTACGAGTCTGTCCGTAGTCATTAAAAGTTTATATACTCGCCGTGTTCATACTCATACCTAACAACATATGTAACAAACCGTACAAAATTGTGAGAAGTAACGATACCAATACCTTCCCTTACGGTATGAACCATAAACGGATTTCCATCAGCGTTTATGTCCGATTAATTATTGGGGCATTCTCCACGCAGTTCTGAGGCTCGGCATGTTAATGAAAGCAATTACACGTTGTATACATG
>DWDT01005846.1:0-10114 GCA_018245595.1 Microceris scylla
GCGTCGGCGGTGCGAAAAGCTGTGCCCTGCGATCTCCAACCCGCATGCCCAGCGTAGAGATTACGGGCATAAACCCCCTTTTAGGGGAGGCCATGTCCAGCGGTGGACAAAAATAGGCTGATGATGATGAATAAAACCTACATGTGACCAGTTCGCCTGTATGTTAAGCAAAAAGTGACCCTAATATTTTAGTAGATGGACAAATACATATTAGTGTTGTTCATGGGTGTTTGTTTCGTATCTGGATGTAAATGAATCCGTATATTATGAACCTGTATCTTATATACTTATATAAACCGAAGTTTACATATAGGTATCGTTAATCAGTTGTGTGTGTACCATAGCACAGTTATGTGTGAATGGAGCTATGATACGATGAATATGAATTAATTTATCTTTGGTTGTGCAAAATAATTATTATAATGCTAAATGTTTTGCGAACCGGTAACTTGGTGAAACGTGGGAGTGTACAACACTCCACTGCGTACCACTTTGGGTATAACAGGCGTGATGTTCCTTTTTTTGTTACGTATTGCGGACTAATCCCGTCAAGGTACCGCTACTACGTCTATCCACACGTATGTAGGTACGTATGTACGTCATAAACTCGTAAATAGCCACGCTTGTTACGGAGCCGCTTTGATTCGGCTCAATGATCCGCGACGCGACCCGCTTCAGAAATGTGACCAAGCTGAGCGCCGCCCGCCCCCAATAATTGTATATATGTATGTATGTTGTATAATTGTTTCTATGCATAATTGGATATATGTATAATTGGATGTATAGTTGGTTTCTTCATACAGTTCCGATTTGGTGATTATATTTTTGGGATTAAAATATTGGGTCAAGGGTAGCTTTAATACATATATGTGCATGTGTAATGATTTTAATATATATAGATGATATGAATATTTGTAGGGAAGTGAAATTGTACGAAAAGTGACTAGCAGCGGTATGATGCGAAGAGCTGAAGAGCTCAATGGCGTGCTATTGGAGAGGCCTATGTCTAGCAATGGATGGAAACGGGCTGCTGATGATGGTGACGACGACCCAATTATAAGTTATACTAAATATTTCTTTTAGTCTTTATAATCATTTGTTGCTACGCCTATTTTTCGTCAGAACCGTCGTTAAATATATTGAATCCGAAGAACATCACATCCATAAAATAGTTAGTACTCTCTTGTCGCTCTAAATCCATAATCCTTACGTCGCGATATACATACATATGTGTTCGCTATTCAAAGAAATTTCCCTGCAGACTTTCTGATGGACGGTTCTTCTACGTTGGCCTATTTAACTTAATACTCTGACCATAGAGTTAGAAACCATCGACCATAGAGTTAAAAGAAATGCCATGTTTTGTTATATTGTTTATTTTCTTATATATTTCTGTTATTTCATACTGTGACAAATTCAAGAAGTAATATCAGTCTTATTAAATTGGCCAGATATACATGTATCTTTAAACGACATTATAAAAGAGATTCTTAACTCACTTATTTAAATTTATTATGTGATATCTCCACCTGTTATAAACCGATTGTGAAGCTTCTATCTTTAACTGAAAGAGTAAAGTTTAGTTTTAAGGGTTGTTCTATTATCGTTTTGAAGTAAATATACCATTTCCAAAGGCTATGAGAAGTCAGTTTTTTGATTAAAATGTTCATCATCGTCATCATCAGCCAATCAATCCACTGCTAGACATAGGGCTCCCCAAAATGGGGCTTATGTTCGTAATCTCCGCGCTGGGCACGCGAGTTGGAGATCGCAGGACATGGCTTGTCGCACCGCCGACGCTGCTGCCCGTCGGCGGCCAGAGCGTTTAGGCGTGCCTATTTAGGCTGCGCTATATCGCAATCAGCCGGTCGCCAGAGCCTCGTCTGTTATAGCAGGGTGTACTACGTGCAAGTGAGGTTGGCTTGGGCTCCTGAGATGGTAGTTGGAACCCCTTACACCCCGTTGTAAAATTGATTACAATGTTATTTCAATATTATTTTACTTATCACTAGCTTTCTAGTTGTTTCGAAAGAATTATTTTCTTAGTGGGGGAGCAGGATATCCAGCAACATGAGGTATTTGCCTCTTAGTAATTGATTGAAGCATTTTTTAATGTTTTAAAATAGAACCAGTTTTGATAAGTTGCCTGTTGGTTTCACTTGTTATCTGGTATATCCACAATACAAAACAAGGATTATGTAATTGTCTATCATTTGATCTGATGCGGTATCATTTCTATTTGATATTTGTTCTACGAAAATCAGCTTGCTAATTAGTTTGTGGCATTTATGTAAATACATAAGCTTTGTTAAACTTCGCATAGATAGGAGGGTTTCATTGGATTGAATTATAAACATCGTTGCTTTAAAAATTAATTTACCTAGAATTAATGAATTTTCGACTAATAGTAAATGCTAATGAACGTGTTGCTTTTCAGGCAAGATTACAGCAATCGTTACTTCTCTAACATCCTTCGATGGCAAAATTTGTTCACACCTTCACGTTCTAACTGACAAAAGTACAAATGGACGTCATTCGCACGCAACTACGTAAATAAGCGAGGCCTATTTTTCTCGAAATGCCACCGAAGTAAGTACATTAGCGCCTAACGAGAATAGACGTTGACATAAACATTATTTATTCAACCTTGACTTGTCCCCGACTTGTCTCGAACTGTCCCGTTTCATATGATGTTCTGCTGGAATCTTTTGTACGCTGCTGGAATTTTAATACGCTTCGCTACGTTGCTCTTCGAATGTTTGCAGAAACTTTGAGAGACTCCTACAATAAAGCTTTAGAAGGGTAATCTTAAAAAAAAATAAACTCATTTTCAATAGCAATCTTGCAGACACAAAAGAACATAGCCCTAAATCAATACCATTAATAATTGAGTCCTACCTTCATCCATATTTGAGTTCCATCCCATATATGCCATGTATTAGTACCTCGGGGAACTCTTACGAGTGTGTGTAGGGTACTAATATATCTCATATATTAATATATATCAAGGTATGTAAGGTACAAATATATCCCATATATCAGTACCTTGGGGAGCCCTTACGAGTGTGTGTAACGACGTTCACTCCGTCAGCGGGCACCGCGAAGTGCGCAAAACAAAAAGAAATCGACCTGTTGTGCTGACAAATCGCTTCGATAAAATTCCGCCACACGCGGCTGGTCGCTGATGTCGGAATTATGTCGCGCGTCGGCCACAGGGAGACACCGACTGGGTAACAAATGTCCTTTATAGGTGTGATTGGTGCTCGTTTGCTACTATCCTTACCTAAAAATAAGATATTCCTTTCTTAATTTTCTTAGTTATTAAGGATAACCAACAAGACACACATTTCAATTACATTGGAAATATGACGCTTAAAACTATGTATATGTTACTTTAATAACAGGTTATGAAAGTATGCATTTTAGTAGACCTTGTTTACTTACTAAGAATTACTAATTCGTTAACAAGAAATATTATTTACTAGCTGACCTGCCGAATTTCGTAACGCCTTAGAATTAAATAAAATATGTCAAAATTTTATAATTTTCCCGATCGTTACAGATTTGTGGGCATCATAATCTATTGTCGGAGCAGAATGCAACTCGTTCCAGTATTGGGATGGGAATTCGTTCGTTGAATTACATTGTTTCGTGCTCGCTGTTGTTGTGATCGAGTTCTTCCATTCTTGAAGAGAATCCTTTCCATTCTAAGCGTCATTTTCTGTTACTTTAGAACGCAATTCTGACATACTACTATTGTCATTTTTTGTGTCTTGTTGCTGTTTGTATGGGAAAATAAAAATGTCGCTTTTACTATTTTCCTTACAATTGCTTCATATTTCTCAACCTTTTAAATCTTCTTTAAACTTGAAAACCAAAAATAGGCAAGTCGACCCAGCCGTTCTCTAATTTTAGTAAAACTAAAAAACGGCATTTTATTTTCAATGTGGAAGTTTTCTTTAAATGTGGGTCATTGAGGTCAATCAATTACAGATTCGGTACATAACATTTGCTGCTATTTATGAAATATCGTGCGATTTGGCTTCGACTTTTCTTACATCCCACTGCTGGACAAGAGTATTTGTGGCAGTTGAGGGTGGTTGAATATGAAATATATATACTTGTTTGATAAATATGACTGCCTCATTGGTCGAGTGCTTGCAAGCGCGACTGCCGATCGGGAGACCCTGGGTTCAAATCTCGGGTCGGGTACTATTCGATTTTTCTAATTTAGAATTTCTAGTAGAGACTCGGAGTCTGGATTTGTGCCCGTTGTATGGCAGTGGCCTCACCACCTATTCCATTGTTGGACTTAACCGTAACTGGTAAAACGTGGGGGTATACTATACTCCTCAGCCTTCGGGGATTACAGGCGTGAAGTTACTTCTGTTTCATAAATACGTTGGTGTTTTGAACCTGTCACATGAGTTTTCATTTTGGAAATTTAAATTTATTTTACCTTTTGTGGCAATATCATCACGATCAATACCGAACTGTTTGACCTAGTGATTCACGTTTTAGATTTCTTCCAATTAAAATTGCGTACTCCATTTCACATATTGTAGAGTTCGAAAACGTTATGCTGAAAACAAAAGACTGAAACAAGGGCATCTTACGCTACTGAAAGTAAACAGAGCTCATGCAAGCGCATTATA
This sequence comes from Microceris scylla, assembly GCA_018245595.1. NCBI lineage: Eukaryota > Metazoa > Arthropoda > Insecta > Lepidoptera > Hesperiidae > Microceris > Microceris scylla. Next base: position 4,656 of record DWDT01005846.1, read on the forward strand.
AAATGTTCAAGGATTAAATAAATTTTAAACGCTATGTGTCCTGAATTTTACTTTAAAATTAGCTCTACTCACTGCTAAAGCTGCTCTATCTTTGAAAATTCATTTTGACTAGCTTTATATGCTTTATGCTCTTTCTCACATAAGCCATGCATAATATTACTGAATTTTAGCGTTTAGAGTAACCGACTACTAACAAGTAATAAAATACGCAATAGGTAACTTTCTACGAGTATATGCATTTAAATAATAATGTACATATGTATGTATGTAGATTTTTATATCCATACACAAAATGAGTAATCCTGCTCATCATATAGCCATTTGTACTTGCTGGGAATCTAATTCACAAACCCCTGCTCAATAATCAAATCCACTAACTACTAGAATTCCGGGCAAGATAAATAGTGTGAAATACGTAGACATGAATTCTATGTATATTATGTATCAAAAAATGTTTAATAAATTTAACTAAAGTATAACGCAATAATAACAAGCGCTTCGTATCGCCTCAAGGCGAAATAATTCAAACACGGAGTTCCGCAATCCCGCCTTAAGTAGGGCAGACTGACAGCCTGTGTCCTTTTGTGAATAAAGGATGGGCAATACTGAGCGGAGCGGGCGCGCGCTCCGCCCCCGGTGTAACGCGACCCGTTTCATAGTTTGTCGTTCTAACGGTGTCTGCATATCAGAGGTACTGATAATGTTCATTGTTAGTTATTGTCTTTCAATGTAGTGTGTTTTGCACACATAGGTACTTGTGTTATAGATGTATTCTGAAGTACTACTCATATAATGTTTCTCATTTATGGAGGTAATATTCAGATAGATTTCAGTAATAATGGCTTCATGTCTTAGCGGTGGGACTCGCTTAGATTGTCCGTTTATGCTTTACCATGTTCTGTTTATTGAAATGATTATAAAGCAATTGAACTAATATTATTTATAAACATATGTGAACAGGCTTACCATTTGAAATTCGCATTATGATTATGAATGATAAATAGGTCGATCATTATTATTAGTATCCGATCCGGGATTGGAACCCAGGACCTCCGTATCGACAGTCGTGCTTGCAGCGACCCGACTAACGAGGCACTGAAGGTTTTTGTAATGGTTTTCATTAACGATCAATAAATAAAAATAAGTAGGATTGTTAGTGAACATTTTTTGAGAACTTATGTATATTTGTGGATGCTTTGAGTACAATAATTTACACAATTCTCTGAAGCGTACCTTTATTTTTGCACCAATTCTACTTAGCAGGGGGGTTGGAAACTTGTTGCACTTTGTTTGCAGTTTATTTCGGTTCCTGTGTAGGGTACGGAATTGTCAAAAATAAAGTAGAATATCAACATCCTGTACTTTATCGTTTCACTATGGTATCACTCTAAAAACAATTAGTACTAACGGTTATCTACACAAAAAGGACCCTCCAATGTCGTTGTTTAACATATCAAGTTGATTGCGCTCTACTCCCAGCTGAAGGTTAGGACTATTTTAGGACAGACGTATAACCCTTAACCTATTAGCTCGTCTCCGTGTAACCAATATCCCCAGATCAATCAAATCCCGTGTGCACTGATGCCTAATCCCCTTAGGATGGCTGATTGCATTGGCATTATGTACTCAACCTCGAACCCCTCTTATTTGATTACGCGCTGAAAGACGTCGACGTGATCTTGGTTAGAATAAACGATTGATTTTATGCGTGACTAAAGGAAAGCGGTCGTCACTGGTCACCAGAAGGCCTTTTCGTGTTGAGGGCGTTGCGGTTGTCGTGGGTTATTTATTAGACATTAATGACATATCCAGGAAATTGTTGTTTCATTTATTATCACTTAGTATCTAATTAGAAATTTGTAAGACTATAAAAAATGAAACATTATGTGTATTATCCCCGTACAAGTAAGCAGAGTAGACTCCCAAATTTCAACAATTAGGTTTGTCTTATTATGGAATAGAGGTTGAGCTTATTGTCGTACATCCAACATAAGTTCAGACTCCGATCCACGCTTGGAATTTCGACTTTTAATTCAATTTCAATTCAACTTAAAAAACCCAATAGTACCCGATCCGGAGATCAAACCCTTGACGTGTCGATTAATCAGTAGCCATTACAACCACTCGACCAACGAAACGTTTAGAGGATCTTAAGACTATAATGTAAAGGATTGAATAAAATATTAACAACATTGCAAGTATCACTGTTATTTCATAAATGAAATCACAACATGAATTTATTGGGGAGTACTCAAGTTTAAGAAGAAAAAATTCCCACAAAGACATGCAACATTGTTGTCGCTATCTATAGCGAACAAAGCCCTAAGTTACACAACTCGGCTGAAAGTGAGCGCGGCCAGGTCGTGGCGATGTCGCTAAGTGGATGAACGGCTTCGGAAGCCTCGCAACCTCGGTCACGAGTAAAGCCCGCTCGGTTCGATGCCGGGTGACGGTTAGGTCGGTGTGCTGCTCTTGTATAACAGCTGACCGTGTGATGATATTATGGAACTATGTTATATCGTCAATGATATTGTAGGGAATAACAACCGCGATTCATTAAAATTCCATGCAGACTATGGGATTGTTTGAGAAAAATTTTTTGTTACATTTAAAATTAACAATAAGTGAAGTGGTTGGGAACGGCCAGATCAGAAGAGCTGAAGGAAAGTTCTATGTCCAGCACAGGACGGGAAGAGGCTTATGATAATAATGGTAAACTACCAATTGGCCATTATAGTCTCAGGGGACCTCTCCTCTCCAAATAAAAAGTGTAGCTTTCTAAATAAACATTTCATTCGCGCTATCTTCGAGAACATTAATAAGCCGGCCGCAATAGTTTTATCAACATATCTTCACGCCCGGTTCCTTAAGCTTTTCTTCTAAACTATTATCACTGCATTATTCATCGGAAAATGCGTTACCACTTTTACACGTAATATAAAATCCCCTTGTGTTCGGCGGCAGGTTTGTCCAAAGCGAAACACCGCAAGATTGGGCACATGCTATAAAATCAACATTTACCTACCAAGTTATACAGCGTGTTACAAATTTGCCAGCAGCCATTAATAACATATGTACACCGCGTGAAGTTGGAGGGATCGCGGGAGAATTTTACGACCTGTTCACGGCGGATGTTTGTTCTGGGCGTCGTAAACGTGCGCCAATGGCAACTTGACAGTATTAATAATAATACTAAGAAACCACAGCATCACGCCTCTATTACTCCGAATGGTTAGACAGAGAAGTGTAACACACACTGTCACAATTCACGTATGTCATACGTCCCACGATAGATAGGGTAATTAGGGAGGCTATAGCTACGGAAAAACCCGAGAATACTTTGCCTGATCTTGCGTTCGAACTTCGGACCTCTTATTCAGCAGTCGCGCTTGTATCCACTAGACCAACGAGGCAGCCAATAATAATAGTACTAATATAACTTAATCACGTCGGCTGAAACCTACAAGCAAGCCCATGATTGGATGTTTAAAAATAATTATAGTTTTGCGAGGTCAATCAGGCCCTACGCGAGACATTGGTAAGTCCGACCACGTTCATTAACGATTCGTATGAATCACTGTTAATGATGTCCGACAATGAACGATGTTTGTTTATTGTTCTCATAGCTTTTTATTATTAACTCACTTGACTGCCGCTTTGATCGATTGGTTGCAAGCGTGATCGCTGATCGAGAGATCCTGAGTTTGATTCTCGAGGCAGGTACTGTCAGACTTTTTGTAACTTAGAATTTCCAGTAGTAGCACGGAGTGGGCATTTGTGCACGGAGAGTACTGCACTCCTTTGGCTATCCCTTCGCAGTATACAGGCGTAAAGATAAAAAAAAAATATATTATAGTAGAAGCTATTCATAATATGTTACTCATAATAGTTTTAATTAAGCTTAATCTTTTAATTATCTTTTAAATAAAGCATTTGTATAATACGAGTATATGTATGTATGTATATTTGTTCATGTATCCATATAACTAGTATACAAAGACAAAGGGTTTAAAAAAATATACGATATGAAATAAAAATATAAGAAGTACATCATGTCTATAGCATACAGACAATTGGCACTCGGTGCTGTATGCCTACCTCGTAACTGACCTAGCGTGGCGACAAAACCACAGTAGAGAAAACGTGATGGCAAAATGAACACTCCAATATGGCGCCTCTTACTTTCATTCCTATCATATCCCTGCCCGAATGGAAAAAGTCTATCTAATTGTACGATACATGTACATACATATGTAAGGATACATCTATTTATATATATAAGGTAACATAATTTTAGGATACCTGTACATATAAATGAATACATGACATATAATACATAATTTTACGATACGTGTATGTACGCTCAACAGGCTGTGTCGTGGCACCTCGTAAAAAATCCAGACTGACAATTTTATGAGCTCAGTCGGAGCGCGGCGGCACTGTGCATGATCCGCAGCGTGATTCGATATTCGAGCATAATTAATGTTCTAACGGTTAAAATTGTAGGGTTGTCGATGGAGACATATGTATATGACCGGGATTTTAAATGTTTAAAATTTTAAACAACTAAGAGTGGTCTCGAATCCTGGAATCTTTAAAATATTTGCTTCGGAGTTCAAATTTTTTTTACTTTGAAGATACACTTAACTAGTATAACCAATGTCTAATATACAAGATCTAGGTAAATTATCACTACATATCGGCACATGTATGTACATAATTATAGTATTTATATGGTTGCGCATCTTATTGCATATAATACCCTGGGAAGATAACGTAAATACATTTTTCACGATGAATATTGTAAATCCGTGCGACAACCCTATTTATTTTCCAATACCTCCGACGCGACTGAGCCGGTTCTAAAATTTTCAAGGGCAGTGATATTGTACTACTTTAAACTAAGGATGGAATATAGATTGTTACGTAACAAGCGTATGTGAAGCGGTCGTGACAAAAATAAAATATTATTGTAAATAATGTATATATGTATGTAATGGTCTGGTCTATTATTAATACACTTATTATAAATTCCAAACATGCCAATAATAGCATTGGCTATAATAGGCTCTTCGTCTATTCTATGGGACTTAAACGTTACTGGTGAAACGTGGGAGTGTACTACACTCCTCTCCCTACCCCTTCGGGGGTTACGGGCGTGATATTACGTTTTTTTTTCCGAAAATGTCATAAATGTGTATTTCTTACGTTTGTTCTTGGTATATGAAATCTTATATATTGGTTAATTATTATAGACTATTAGCGGACCCGGCGGACGTCGTCCTGCTCGGAAAAGCAGTGTTACATTTAATATATTATTTTAAACTTAACATGAGATACATTCTTCTAAATTTTTCTATTATCTAATACTTCTAACCAATCTTCAGTTCAGTCATCATTTTTGGATATCTCACAGACTTCAGCGCCACCTACCGGGTCCATTGTGGATTGAAATCTTA
>DWDT01005847.1:0-10113 GCA_018245595.1 Microceris scylla
GTACCTATACAAGTTCGTCGGACGAGTGACTGTACTGGAATACCTTGGAAAGACATTTGTCCAGATGTAGAATAACAGAGACTGATGCTATAACAATAATGTCCCACTGTTTATTGTTGATTACGTTTGAAATAAGAATCTACATTTTACTATAACCCTATAATTGTATTTGGGAGGAAATTACTAATGCTACTAATTGAGTGTAGAGTCCACAATATAACTGCGACTTTTAATTGTTTATTATTTTTATTATTTGAGAAATGAAAACTCATATGCTGATGGTATATTGATTGCTGTAGGATTTTTGATGTGGTTCCATGTTAACTGTCAGTTGGACTCGTGCGCCCGTCTGTTACCATACAAACGCTCCCGTTCGTGTTTCTTCTAGGAACACAAACATTATAATATGGCCGCCTGTAACCGTTCATCATAAAACTGTCGACATCGATTAAAACATGATTTACAGTCTAATAAGCTATGCTCGCTCACAAAAGGCCGTGTTTCTGAACTGTGTGAGGTTTTTATTATTAGTATAAATTATTAAAAGTACTAAAAAATTACCACGACCTTATAAAGCGCGTTTGCGTATGTAGAGTATTAGATTATAATTAAGCTGTTTCTTTATGCATTAGTATTTATAACAGATATACATATATACGCTAATTAAAGTGTCTGTTAGTGAGTTCCAAAGGGTCATGTGGTGTGGTCATCGAAATTAAATTGGTATTTTTTGTTTGTCTGCCTGTTTGTTACTCCGCTTATTATTATACTTATTTTGATATGTTTATGTTTATTCAAAAGTATATGCTGCGAAAGAAGCCACCGGTAATACTAATATTTTAATAGAACAGAAAATAATATGAAAAACAATTATTACTTTAGTTTTATATTACGCTTGGTTATGCAACTCGTAGAATTTATTCTTTAGAATTCAAAATACAATAACTTATAATTTTTGTTTCATATAAAGGGTAACAAAGCGATGATTAGGCGAAAATGGGTAATTGTTAGAAGATGTAGGAAACAGCAATAATTATAACGATTCAGAAAAAGGTTTTTGTCCACCAGTGTAAGTTAGATGGCGAAATAAAAACAAACATACTCCTTGCTTGTTCTACAAACATGTTGGGCTATAGTTAAAACGTCCTGAGACGCCTGTAATAGTCCAGGTCACTTATAGCTCCATACTAATATTCTGAACTAAGCTGGAACGCTACATTATAATTTATTTATCCGGAAGAAGTTGAGCGACAGCCATATTGTAGACCATTTGTGCATCCTGTAATGTTTCCTGAACATGAGGTGTTCCCTTCTTGTATATTTAATATATTTCCATAACTAAGATGTATATCTTTCAAATTTAAGAAGAAGAAGGTATTTTGATAGAATACTTAGTTAGAAATATTTAAAATCGTAAATCTTTTAACTACGATTAATTTATGTTGTGACGAAGCCGATAATATACAGCACGAAATAAAAATGCTATTACAAGGGAACGTACAATGAAACTAATCATTAGAGTGAGAAATAATTCATTTACGTGCATTTTATTATGCCCCACGACACCCAAGTAGCCTCATTACACGTTATATACACCCAGCGTTGTTACCGGTTATCTTAAAGAATAATTACCATCAGCCGACTGCAGTTAATAATTCTCTTTCGTCAATTTTATTATGAAAAAATACTACTGGTATTAGGGTTCTATGAATCGTTCACTTAAAATGTAAATTGCGTCATTTTTCCGTGTAGAAGTACCTATAAAAGGTTATATGCTAACTGTGGCACACTCCAGGTCTCTTGAAACCTGAATCAGATATAAAACGAATAATCTATTTATAAAATTTATAATTGTTGATAACAAATATTATAAATTTAATCACTATTTATAACTGAATATTTTTTCACGAGACAAATTTTTCACTAATTCAATTTTTACTGGTCAGTTTTTTTTGTTAGCTTGGACGGCTATCTCCACGCTATGATCACCACCACCTTTGCATGATGTGAGGAAATTTCCGTTCCATGCTCAAATTTTAACTCGAAAAAATTGTATGAAATATACACATCCTACGCTGAATTTATATCCTCATTCTGGGTAAAACTTAATACTAAAATGTCGTAGTTCAAGTGAATCGTAAAGTCAAAGGTCGGGTGGTGTGGCGATGCACCTGCAAATTTGATGGCATAGAATAAGCTGCAGTTGATAGCCACAGGTGGCCACGCATCAAACCGTTCGGCAACAGGTGAATAGACAAGTTTATTCATTCATTTTGCAAAAATATATTTAAATTAGTTTTTTCTTACAATGCTCCTGTCAATTTTTGCCTCCCCGATCCACTCATTATTTTGCTGTTTCAACATCTGGTTGGTGTCTAAATCAAAGAACAGTATCTAGAGTTTCTCGTGGCTGAAATCACGTGAAATCGTGTTTAGAGGCCATTGATTTGATTTTCTGTGATTTATAGTGATCATTTTTATTGGTGTAATCTCTTGATGAGATTTGTGACTCCAAAAGAGTCGTCAAAATGTATTGTGCTTAAAAGGTACTATTTGTGCTTTCTTCAAGAGTTCCAAGGTTAATTTTTTTTCCAAAATACTATGAATAGGTCCGTCTTCTGTTTTCCACTATATATTCATCAATTGAGTGGAATTCTCCGTAAGTACTGTCCCTCTACTGCTTGTTTACCAATAAGTTTTTCCAGTTCCATGTATGATATGGTTCAAGTAAATAACGCAGTAATGAGGGTTTAAAAATATTATAGATGACCACTCATCGGCAATAATCTTGAGAATTGTTCTGTCAATTATCTGAATAAGACAAAGGTAAATTATAATGGTACGGTGAGGATATGATCTTGGCAAACTATATTGCGTAATAAAATATTATCACAATAAAGCTTATCAGTATTCGCCTTGACCTCGCTGTGATCGGCGGAATTTCATCATGAAAGACTTCTGACAAATTCGAACCTTGTCGAGTTGGACAACCCCGAAAAGACCTATGTGTATAAAAATGCTACACAATTTAATTATATAGGTATTTTGGTTTTTTATGCCTCGATATCGATTCCTTGCAAACCGTCAATGTCGAAACTCACAAAGAGTATATATTTCTGTAGGTATATTGGTAGTCAGGAGTGGTTACTTGGTGTAGTTACATAACAATTACCTAGATGCAGAAGTGAAATAAACAGAAATAAATAGGAATAGTTAGAAAAATCGCAACCATAAGCTCAGTTAGTAAAGCCAGTTAGAGAGCTAGATCGTGTTCTGTAAATTTTTTTGAAGAATTTCAAAATTGTTTTTCACGTAGATCAACGAGGTCATTTTTTTAGTATGTGCATATATTTTCACTATTATGTATCCATTCTTGTTATCTTGATACCACCAACATACGTGTGGTTATAATAACGCTGTCCCCGCTAGTCGGTTGTCTACTTCTGTAGCAATAAAAAAAAACATCGCTGAAACCGTTTGTTAACAGCTGGTTGAGCACAATTTTTATTTAAAAAATTCCGTTCACGATTCGAATTAATTAATTTGAAAAATAAATGCGTTAAACACAATTTTCTTGTATTTTTTTTTCAAAGTGACGGAACCTTTTCATTTTGTACGTCGTGAACTAGACGTTTTATTAAACTATATTTGAAAAGGCACAGGATAATAATTGATAATCGCTTAGGGTCGTATTCCACTGTGCACAGGTAAACAATAAACGATATTTATTATAATTTTTATGTGGCGAATAACGTAACGAGATTGGAGATAATTTTAAAGGACCAAAATGAGAATATATAATATATTATAACTGACATTGACTGATATATGGTTTATAGGCTATAGGTATATTGACTTATATATTATGTTATATGTAGGTAACATTACGTTATTAATGTTCATGTTTGTAATTAGTTGACATTTACAAAACAAAGTTCATTTTACGACAGAACACTTGCTCTACGTAAGAACTACGGTGAAAGTCCTTTGGGCTACACCCAGCACGCAATTGTAACAAAAACAGGTAATCGTGCGTCAGCGCCCTCCGTCTATCATCAGATAAAAAATCTGTGACGTAGAAAATCATAATAATAACCAATAACTCTTTAAACGCAAAGTCTGGGAGTGTAAAGGATTGGATTGATCTTCTTAAGCGAAGGGAGCAATAATCGCTTGTCAGCTGCTCGTAATCAGTGGAACGGGTGGTTTTTAAGTAAAACGTCTCGCTGACGCAAGCCGACGTGCGCTAATATGAGTTGCTGTGAACACGCACATAATGCAGTAATTACAGCAACGGCACTAAATATCTGCTTAACATGAAATGGCAGGGGATTCACTGCGGCATTTGTCCTATATACATACATCGTATTCTAGCCAGCGTCACCCCGCGGTCTCCTCTGACGTTGTCACTTAGATCTCTCCTAATCTCCAATGGAATAATGAAATGTTTTACCAGACAGAATTTTGTGCATATTTTGAAACAGCTGCAGGGTGTTAATGTATTGCTAATCCTGGCTGATAAGCAGGCAGGATAGGCAGTTACAAAAGTGCTTCGTTACTGGTCCGTGTTAAAGAGAACAAGCAGTTAAAACACAAAGGTATTGCGAAAACAAGAAATGTTAATGTGTTATTACATATCCCATAAGATCTACTTTGTATTTCGAATAATTGAAGGAAGTAACAAGGAGCAGGCAGCAACCAAGAGTGGCAGCGCTGCCCATCTACATCTATAACGAATCTGACCAGATATGTTGGAATAGCTGCGTTCGTCTGAGGCAGCATTAGTTATTAAATATCCTTCAATTATTATTTGACAGTCACCATCCTAGCTCCCGCATCCCAGAGACCAGTGAATATTTATAGGTATTCCTTAGTCGAGTGTTTCAGAACCTGTAACTTACGTTTCGCGCCCCTTATCAAAAACGATGCTTAGCAAGTATTTGAAAGAGAAGAGCCTCATGATTATTTCGTATCCAAATAGGTGTTAGATAGAGTGGGAGTTTTTGCGAAGTGCCACATATTTATATAATTCTGACACTTATCTTGATGTGGACCATACACTTTTCATAATGAGAGGAGTTTTACGTTCAACAGAGGCGCAATAAAAGGGGTCATGATAATTAATGTTCAGTTTTTGGAGAAGGAGCTCTTTTTGGGACATTAGAAATCTATAAGCATGCTTTATGCAGGCTGGCTGAGGTACAGGAATGTTGCTGCTGAACTTTTATGTCATTTTAAAGTCTGGCAAATAGCAACACACGAGGAGCAGTTCATTGATAAATTAAAGAATAACTTATGAGATTTTAATTGGAAGGCAATCAATATTGAGTCTCTTCTGGACCTCCAAATCCTAATCGATCAATGAATTTTAAAATGAGACCACATGTATTTTTCAATAACCCGAAAGGATAGTTACAATTGACGTGTCATCGTCCTCTTATTACACACAGCGCCATCTGACGGATTCACAAAACCACAAACAAACGAATAAAACATCAAATCATTCAGCTGTCTCTCAAAACGTGATCCATTAACAAAATTAAAGTTGCACAAGGTTTAAAAAACTGTTTATCTTAAATCAAGGTGGTAGAGTGTGTAGTGGACTGTGGGTAGTTGGGCGAATGTTTTCGTGGAGTGGTTCGCGCGCAATTTCGTGTCGTAAAATGGATAATTTTCGCGGCCGCCATGATGGATCTGTCATCACGGCGCTCGGTTTATGGCGGCAAATTATACAGCTGGATGCGCGGGCGCACCGTTTTTCTGCCAGTGCCGAATGATCGAGACGGTAAATTGGATTAGTGATATTAGTTCCAATAAGCCGGTTAAGTTGCTTAAGCTGAATGACCTCAGCTCGCCGCAGATGTCTCGTATAAAATTGTACTGTATCCTTAGATTGATGACGGAAATTGAGTTATTTATAATTCCTTGGAATTTCTACATGAGCAGACTCTGGATATCAATAGGTTAGTTTGGCGTCAGTAGAAAACATTCACTCTAAAACATCTTCAACTTCTGTTTAATAAATTATAAGTTTTTGTAGTCCAAAAGTAAATTTGTCCTTTAGTACCTAAGTCATCAGGAAAGTGAGAACGTTGTTTCCCTAGGAGGATGGACACCTCACTTCAACTCCCCTACAAAACTATTAGCTATAGGTACCATAAAAGTCTCGCTGTTATTCAACTGCATTCTTGGTCATTGTTAATCCCCTGGAACGTAAATATGTATAAAGGTGTCTCTCTGTTAAATATTCATGTACATCTACATAGATATCATATATGCATGTTAGGTATATTAAAAAGTTACAAGACTTCGGTAGTAAAGGTCGTTATAGCTAGGTAGCCGCAGCAACCCAGACCGGAAAACCTACCATACGTGGCCGGATATAGAACCTGGATCTCTTGCACGTTTTTTAACAGGGTGTCCGAAGCGTTCTTAAAACACGTGCTCGAAGTAGCTAACAGAGCGTAGGATGTCCTCCAGCTAGGTGAAGTGACAATATACGCAAAGTGGCTGGTAGCGGCTGGATTCGAAAAGCTGAAGATCGAGCTCTGTGGCGAGTTATTGGAGAGGCCTACCTATGTCCAGCAGTGGACGGGAGTAAACTGCTGATGATGATGACACACGTGTGATAATAATATATGTTTTTTTATTGTATTAATGCAAATAAAACGTTGCGCATGAATGAATGAATGACAAAACAGATCTACATATAATTTGAATGTTGATGGATGGAGGATGCCGAGAAAGATCAAGACTCACCTGGGTCACTTGGCCAAGTGGGTCATATACTGTAAAATCACATATTCCCCAATGGGGGAGTCAGTGGTCTCCGAAACAGGCCTGTAGGAAAAGGGCGATGAATGCAGAAGTACCTAGTAGTGGTCTCTGCCAACCCCGTAAGGGATGCAAATGGAATAAACATGCGAATAAAATATTATTACGTTGTATTGTTTCCAAGTCTTCAGGTGATTTGAGATACACTTTTCGAAGTTGCACCTTGATTTGTGTTCCAAAAATGGAAATGCAATAATGAGGCTGATTGTTTGATCGATATTTAAAACACAGTCTCTTTAAAAACATCTATACACATAAATAAAATTGGAGTGTCTGTTTGTAATATTAAAATAACCGCTTTATACTAAATGCATAATTATGTATCTACCTATGTATACACGGTACATATACCAAAATAACATTTTTTATAATTTTTGTCTGTGTGTATGTCTGTTTGTTCCGGCTAATCTCTGAAACGACTGGGCCGATTTTGGCGAGACTGTCAGTGGCAGATAGATGATGTATTAAGTAGTAACTTAGGCTACTTTAATTTTAGGAAAAGTTTTGACTGCCATGTGAACGAAGTCACGGGCACAGGTAGTTGTGATATACGAGTAAAGTTGTAATAAATTGGTTAAGTATAATATATTTCATTAAGTGTTTATATTTGATTTCTGTTTTATACCTCTTTGTAAATACCAAATACATTACTCACGTGTACCTATTGTATGAATAAAATGTTGTATTTCTAATAGAGAATTATATGAAATGTTATTAGCTTTTCAAGAAAAAATGTAGGGTATTACTCAGGTCTGTGAAGCCTTAGGTAGGAATAATAAGTTTATTTCGTAAATGTAATTCGAAAATTTCACATTTGACTCTATCATGAGCTGGGTATAGCATCTATAGTTAATTATCATTTATGGAATAAGGGGTTCATCGGGAGAATAAAGTTTGACAAATATATTTCAGTTCCTTCTCTACCTCCTATTCAGGTGCCTGTTTGCAAATAATTAAAAAACAAGGTAGATACATATTTTGTTCAAATAATATTGGGCTACAATTGAATTTTATGTACCTATGAGTGTATAAAATTGAACAACATTATTTTAGCGCAAGGAATATAATTAAAAACGATATTTAAAACTTATTTTTAACCAAAATATTTGAAATCTTCTGGCGAAACCAACATAGTATGTTCGTGGTTAAATAACTATGAGACCCATCATATAGGTACTCTATATAATAAAGCCCAAAAATTTAGACAAAAATACTACATATTTATTCAAATTCTAAACATGCACAAACGTAACGGGAATAAATCATAATGTAGATGAAGGCACAGTGAATAGTTCAAAGCAAGCAATTATTAAGAAAACAAAACAAAATGAAAACCAAAATATAATTCCAATTCGTAATTCAAACTCAGTCGCAGGATATTGCGCGCAAACTTGTAAGTTCGCGTCGCGAACGTTAGGCACAAGTCGTGGGGTGGCGCGGTGGGCGGGGGGCGGGGCCCGAGGCGCCGCCCCGAGCGAGCGCGATGCAAGGTCACTCGCCCCTTCCCCCGGCGCCCCGCCGCTAATGTTTTGGTTTGTGACTTCACTCACTTGCGTTGTACAAGAATGCGAATTTTATAATTATGAATTTTACCACATTTGAATTTAAAATTCGGACGTTGTTTCTTGAATTGTTTCGTTAATATAACAGCGTTTAGAGAATTTTAATTTATTGTTGGTGTGATAGCTTCAAACTTTGCGAGTTTAATATTTTTTTTATATTTATTTGTTTCATATTTAAATTAGATGTAATAGAATTTTAGTTAAGAAGAGCGTTTCTTTTTTCTTCTTCTTTTATTATAGGAAATAATTTCAATTGATGTATCTCTAAAATCACTCGTTAAAAATTTTAATTTTCGAACCGATTGTAGAAAAATACAAATTTTTATTTGGGAATAGAAATTTAATAACAGAACTAATTAGTTCAGCATCTATTGCTTAAAAATATAGGTACCGATACTAATTTTTTAAATTTCAGTGCAAAAAATAAACAAAAAAGCTTATAAACTAGGGCATAGATTAATTTTCAGTTATAAAATTTTTAAAGCGGGGTTTATAGCACGAAAAAGTATTTTTTTAGCGACGTAACGAAAACCACCAATAACGACATTTTTCACCGCTCAAACTTATTCTAAGTTTTACAAACTTTTTTTATTGCGTGTCCTTAATAGAGTACACTACCACATACTAGTGTACGATCTATGTGAGTAACATAAGTGAAATAAATCGAAAGATTGATGTCCGATTGATGTCTAATAGCGGCGGAAAGTGTAAGCGAAGTGCAGAAACGGTGCACGTGTCGCGTGCGTGCGGTAGTACCGCGCGCGGCCGCGGCGCTGGTGTGCGCGGCGGCCGGCGCGCGTCATTCCGGCCGCGGCGCGCGACCTCTCCGCACCGCGTCCGTAGCTCGCCGCGCGAACATCGCGAGTGACAGTGCCGACCAGTGCCAGTTCTGTGAAGTGACACATCTAACTCGCACCATAACACCACCTACACCGCCACCGGTGCTCGTCGCTGTACTTTGTGAGCGATACCATCTTTCTGTACAAATAATAGGAAAACAAAGGATTTTTAACGAGCTGCTTGCTTAGCTGCAGGTGACAGGTGGAAGAGAACGCTCTGTGACAACATTCGAACGATTGTCTGGTAAGTCTGTGAGTGAACAAACATTTTTCCGAATGACGCGGTTCTTATTTCGTGTTGCCGCGGCCCCTAAAGTAACTTCATGGTTCATTAACACCTCAATATAATAAATAGACGTGTTGTTTACAACTTTTTGTTAACTTTGGAGGTGTTTTATAAGTTTTCGCTGCGAGTGTTGGTCGGAAAAGTTTGGAAACTGGAGGCAGTGGCGGCGCGGCGGCGGCCGGCGCCGGTACTGTGACAGGTGTGACGGTGGGAAACGCTGTAAAGTGTGTATCTATCGTGTGTTTATTCAAAATGTTTTATCGCTTATAGAATAATCAAATAAAAATAATACGTAAACTACTAAAATATATTAAACTTGGTGAGTTCTTTTTGGACATTCTAATAAAACGTACAAGTATATTTCACAGTGCGTTCTCAAGTTATGAAAAGTTTCAGTATAGTGGTTTGCTTTTGTAAATTATACAATTGTTACTAATCGCGTACATATGAACTATTATCCAACGTCGCAATACAATCATATAAGTTATAAACAGATAAATATAGTAATAACACTAAAAACATTTGTTATAACACTGAAAATATACACGCGATTGTTACACCGAAATAAAAAAGCACTGAACGGAAATAATAA
>DWDT01005848.1:0-10113 GCA_018245595.1 Microceris scylla
ATATACTATATGTATTTGTATGTTGGCGTAGCAACGCGCGTGGGGTACAGCTGGTGATCTATATATATTTATTTTATAATAATGTTAAACTTACTTATATATATTGAGATTAAGCCTACTAGTGAAACACAATGTGAAGAGATCTATCTCACTTTTACAAAGACGCCAGTACTAAACAAAGCCAAAAATATCCCGACTAATGATTGTCTTTTACCCAGACACTGTGTACATGTGTATTTAACAATACAAGCAATAAGGCCTGATCAAGCAAAGATGACAGAGAAAAATGTTAGTATTAATACTTTGCTGACCTAAATACAAGATTAGACATGTTCAGCATCAGGTTATTGTACATAAATATTACTATGACTGATATGAAAAATTGATATCAAGTCATGTGCATCTTGACAGAATGTGTGTTTACCGTACCGTATGCATGTCATCCAAGTGATAGTATTGTTAGTCACTGAATATTTCAAAAGCAAATCATCAATATAATATAACAAATATAGTAAACAGCAGACCTATACACTTAAATAACTGAAATTTGGTAAGCATATTTAGTTAAAATAACTTTTCATTATTTAAATTTATCTTTTATAGCACCTATATTAAATAATGTCAGCTATTATTACACTAAGAAAAATAATTAAAAAATTGACTTCTACAAACAACTTTCAGTTACATTGTTAAAAGAATTGTCTAGAGATGCTTTATAGGATTTATTAGGGGTATGAAGATTTTACTATTAAATGTTTCGTGAGTGTTTATACACCTGATTATAAATGTACCGGCTTAGCTCACGTATGTTTTTCAGGGTGGCCCGACTAGTTTCGGACCTGTACGAGTTCCTTCCTCACGAACTCCCAGCGCTTGCAACGAGGGAGCTCATGAGGAAGGACCTCATACAGGTCTGAAGCTAGTCGGGCCACCCCAAAAAACGTACGTGAGTTAAGCCAGTGGTACATTTATATTCATGGGCATGAAGATTATTAAATTTATTTTACCAAGTAAGGACTGTTTACAAACCTCCTTATAGGCTAATCAATTGATGTGTAGTGAACAGTAAGGGTTTATAAGGCCATAAATCATTCTGAAGTTATGCATACTCTCCCAAAGAGACAACATAGCAAAGCGTTGTACGGTGAAACTCTACTCCTTTTTAATGATCTGTTCAAAAACTGATAACAAAAGATAAAATACCTTAGGTGGGTATGGGTTAACTGGTGCAGGAGGCACATAAGGCGGTGTTGGCAGCAATCCTGTTGTATATGGATATCCTAGTCCCAGACCAGTACGGAACATTGAGGTCATTTTGCCTGCATCCTTGAACTGAAATATGCAAAATATTTATAGTTGGCAACACTGTTATGAATCAAATAATCCACTACACTATTTTAGTGTATATTAATTAGTAACAAGATCAGGATTTATGACTATACCATCTATTGGATGTTTTGAATGACTTAAAAGATTTACAGACAATTTGATAACTGTTGCCTAGTTGTAATAACTCGAGAATATGCTTAAGACAACATTAACAGAATAGAAATAGACCAAGGAATACTTGTGCTTGGCATTCTTTAATACATTATTTATTCTATGTAACATCAACATAATATGTGAAATACAATGACTTTCACTGAACTGTTGCCCTTTAGTTGTTGCATTTGTGGAAAATAGAGCAACCTGAAATAATATGATTTATATAATGATGTAAAAAGAGATGCCGATGCCCAGCGCGGGAATTATGGGGAAAAATCAGTTGTAAATGTTGGCAGACGCTTAAGGCAGATAATGACGTATAAATAAAAATAGAGCAGGTTCAATACTGACGAGCGGCGTGTGCGGCACGAGCAGCGGGTGCGGGTGCTGCGGATGCTGCGGGTGCGTGGGGTGCGGCGGCGCGTGCGGCGGGTGCTGGTGCACGTGCGTGTGCTGGTGCTGGTGGTGGTGCATCTCCGTGCGCACGCCGCCCGCGCCCGCCGCGCCCGCCGCCGCCAGGAAGCGGTTGTCCAGCTCGCGCCGCAGCAGGTCCGCGCCGGGGCCTGCAATGCGATTGTCACACCATTATGCTTTGTGACAGTTGCTAAGTCTATGCTTGCATTATCAAATAATTAATCTATTTAATAAATTAACCTTTACAGAACCTACAAATCTCCACTGAACTTCTTAGGATATTAAGATATTCTTTATTTTATTTCGTACAGTATCAGACTCGATAGAAGGCTACGATGCAGTCCATTGTGTTGCGGACTCGTCTAATAATTGTCTATTCACATTATATTTGCTAAAGCTCTCCGTAATATTCATCAGAAAGGTCAAACGCAGGCCGCGTATTTCGCTCGTTGTATTTAATCAAATAGACTTTAAAAAAATAGCATATATTGAGAACAAGATAATAACTTTAAGTGTAAACAAAACGTACTGGACTGAAATATTGAATCTGGCGAAAATGGGTTGGGATTGGGCGGCCCCAGCGGCGGTGCGAACATGGAGGGAGCTCCATACCCCGAGCGCTCGGCGGTGGGCGGCCTGCTGGAATAAAATAAAATAAAAAAACTCATTAGATATGATGTAGATACAGTCAAATTAAATATTTTTAGCACCACCAGTGTTTTGGTAAGTCATTAACACTAAACGGTTTCGCAATAAAGACAGTAAATGGCTACTTGTCTTCTTTCATTTTGCTTTTAAAGACGTGTTGCACATCCTTTTTTTGCCCAGCAACTGATTAGCGTGTTCGTCTCAAGAGCGTTAAAATTTGCTACTGGCTGCTATTCGTTTTGAAGCCGTGAATCGCCTGGGGTTAATTTTACATATTACTCCTAGTGTGTAACCCTGTTAGCATAATGAGTGTTTAAAATTGACATAAGACAACAGATTATCCACAGGTATACTCACGTTACCCCCCAGTGGGCGGGCGGCTTGGCTGCGGAGCTGATACTGGGCACGGTAGGCACAGGAGCCAGCGAGTGGGCCAGGTGCGCAGGCGTGGGTGCGGCCGGCGTGGGCGTGGGCGCAGCCAGCGGTGCTAGGCCAGCCAAGGGCGGCAGTGGACCACCCAGCGCGCTCAAGCCGCTGCTCAGTGACGGAATCTGTCCCTGGAATGACAGATTTATGATGTTATGTGCAGGCCATAGAAAAGTAGTCGTAGCAGTTGTATCAATATTTTGATAGAGAGAAACAGTGTTTAATCCGGGGTTCGGCAGTTTGATTGGGATTAACTTAATTGGTTAACCATGGGAAAGTACTAAACTTCTGTGCTTATCCTCTTGGACAAATACGGTTGTGATTTTACATCGTGTTTGAAAAGTTTCAGATGATCTTTATTTTAAATGACTCCATACGTTTAACTCCACCGCGTCATGGAGAATTATATACCATACCCACAATTTTAATGCCCGCGCAAACTAAATGAAATTTTAATCTTTAAATAACCAATTTTGCTCTCTGCTCATTTTATTGCAGGTGAAAATGAAAAACAAAACCTTCCCGAATATAATGTAAGAGCTTATATACTGTACGATAAGGGTACTGACGGGTAGCGCGGCTGTGAGCGGCGCGGTGAGCGGAGCGGGCAGCGGCGCGGCGAGCGGCGGCACCAGCGTGGCCGCCGACACGGGCGCGCTGGCCGCCGACGCGGGTGTGCTGCGCGACAGGCTGCTGATGTTGCTGCTGGAACATGGCACAATCGCATCAGCACAATGGTCAACGGTCCAGTTCTCAGCCAGCAGTGCAGTGCCTCCGTACCTGAAGCTATCGCGCTCGCGCGAGGGGCTGTGTCCACGCGGCGAGTAAGCGCGCGGAGCGCCGGCGGCGCCCAGCGAGCCCGGCGTGTGCGGTCGCACGCCCTTGGGCGTCTTCGGCGCCACCAGCGGTGACGCCGACAGGCTCGTGCGCTGCGCGGGAAAAAAAGGATTTCACGGAACTGGTATACTGTGCTGATTTAGATTAGACCACGAGGTTGACGTGTAGCGGGTGGACCACGTGACCCATGTATACTAACCGCATCTGCAGTATTTCGCGGAGACGCCGCGGCGGGCGGGAGGTAGGGGCTGTGCTGCAGGGTGGTGGCGTAGGGCGCGTATAGCGGCGGGTAGTTTCCCCCGGTGTATACCGCCGGCGGAGGGTACCCGTTCGTGGCGAGGGTGCCGCTGACTGCGGGACTCTCGTTCCTCGTCGGTAATTCGCTGGAGGATACCGTCGACTGCCTCGAGTCCACGATCGAAGGAGCCAGGGGGTGACTGTTATGACTACTGCTATTCGAAACTGGGGCTATTATCGCTGGCGCACTATTTGACGAGGGTGAGACGTCCATGTGGTTCATGGGCTGATGTAAGGAGACCGGTGGAACACTAGGAGTGGTATGCGCAGCCAAACCCAAAGCGGGAAGTTTCAAAGTCGAGTTGTAACTTGAGATCGTACTAGTGGGCGTCGACGAGAGAGATAGCGGGGAGCCGATCAGGCTCGGTGTTGAAGTAGTCGGTATAGGATTGGAATTGCTCATAGGAACATGATTTGAATGGCTCATATTGGAATGGCTAATGATGGGATGAGTGACGTGCGCCGCGGTATTGGGGTTAGACGTAGAAGAAGGCATGTGACTCGACGAGAGATGACTCGATACACTAAAGGGAGCGAGATGAGCGGGTCGACTCGCGTACACCGGAGGAACGGAATGTTTTTGCATACTCGATTGACTCTGATAGGATATCGTATGGTTGTGTATACTAGAACTTATACTCGAGTTTACATGACTAGACCCAATCGACGGAACGGGATACGGGCGGGAATTCGGTACGGTCGGCGACATGGGCCGTCCCGGCAACGTATGACTCGGAAGACAGCTTGGATTCGACGTTGGGGGAACCTGCGACGCGGCGGTTTGCGGCACACCAGTGCCACGAGTGGAAAAGGGAGTAGGAACGGAGGGGTGAATCGGCGGCTGCGACGCCGGAGGGGCGTTTCGAACGTCGTGGCCGGGCATGACGGGGTGCGGCTGCGGGTGCGGCTGCGAGTGCGGCACGCGCGTCTGCAGACTAGGGTGTGGCGCCTGCGCCGCGTGCGGGGGCAGGTGTGGTGCGCGCGGCGCGTGCTGCGCATGCAGGTCCAAGGGCGCTGGCACATGATCACCTGCCGCGGGCTCTGTCCGCGTCTCGTGGTTCGTGAGCCGGTAGTCGGGTAGCGCGGCGGTCGCGTGCGCCTGGAAGGCCGTGTGCGAGAGGAACTGAGGCGAGGGCGCGGGAGGGGCGGGCGGCGCGGGCGTCGGACTGTCTGCGGCGGCGCGAGCGCCGGGCTGCGGTTTGCTGTTCGCGGGTCGTTCTGGGGTGTCGGGGCCGGGCGTTCTGGCTGAGATCTGTGTAGCAGCGTGTCCGTCGAGCGTCGGGATGTGAGCGCCGTTCGGCCGGTGCGGAGTGTCGGCGCGGAAGGGTGGCGGCGGCAGGGCGGGCGGCGGTAGCGCTGCGGGCGCAGGCGAGGGTGCGGGCTGGGGGAGGGGTGCGGGCGCAGGACTGGCGCTGCCGCCGACGGGCGCCCGAGATAGCGCAAGAGCGCCTCCGCTGCCGCCCCGCGCTACGAGTTCATTCTTGGCACCGCCGACTGCGCCCGTAACCCGGAACAGAGAGCCAGCATCTGATGCCTGAAAGGTTTTAATTTTTATTGGTCAGAATTATGACTTTAAAGATGTGTTAAATGATAAAGGCGATAAAGGCGAAGATTAATCTATCTATATTAATTTCAAATAGTAACCGTAATAGCAATGCAAAATGTCCACTACTTACATCGTCCATCGATACATCATGATAACTTGGTGAGGCATTTCTACTACTTTCTGGGCTTGCCTGTAACAAAAAAGAAATTGTTAAATTATACAATAAAAACATAAATTACATACTGGCAAGTAAGAGAAAGACGTTGTGTGACCCAGTCGGGCGTTTGATCTGTAATATCGTGTTTAGGCAAGGACGTTGTAATAATACTATGCTTATTTATGAGGCATTTGTTAAAAACAATGTACAATTAAACAACAAAGTACGGACTAATGAATAAAGTAATTAATTGCTAATAGTAATAATGGCTTTATACACGCTACACATATCTACAAGCTACATAAGTGACAGAGTTCTTTACAATTTTCGACTAATTACATACACCTAAGTTTAATTATAATTTTTAAAACTTCTTCCTTTTATTCAATTTATCACAATTGGAAATCAAAAAAACATTAATATCTTGATTTTAATTGGAACATTTAAGAAAGTTTTATAAGTACAAATGTGTTGTTAAACTACAAGTAAGTACTCATGCCTGACATTTTGTCTTACATACCGATAAAACAGTATTTGCAAATAGAATGAATAACATTGTCTCAGCGATTGCGAAACGCACTACCTATTTAAGATATTCAGTAGGCAGCCGCAGTATCTGTGCCAGCAGCGTAAGTCACTTATTAGTATTCTAGGTAACAGCAGCTCCGCCTATTGTTGTTTAATCAAGAGTTATTCATTTGAATTAATTACGGCTCCGCTGAGGTAATTCGTCGATAATGGCCGATTTCTACCGCTAAGTAGCGCGATAAGCAGGAAAATAGGCGTGCGAAATTACACCAATATCTCAAGTAGGTATGTGATACAGATCAATGGAATTCACTGTTCTCGTTCTGATTTTTTACAATCTACATTTTTATATTAATGATGCCACGGATACTAACAGACGGCCCACCTTGGTAATCGTCGCCTGTACAATACGTGTAACATCAGTGGAGTTACTAATATGCTGTTTGACTTCACAAGCATCATCAATGGTCGATGGTTGTTCAGTTATTGGACTGAAGCGACGATATTAGTGATCGTAGTATAGTAGTTAGTTCGGTTACAACATTTATCATTTAAAATAACAATCCTGTCACAAATATACCAAACATATTCGTCAACCGCTAAATAATAAGAGCTCGCAAATGCGTCATATATAATTTTTTATTTATATTATATTTAATAAATATTGGCAGGAGCAAATACACGCTGATAAATTACTGTCTCTCTGGTTCATTACAATGAAATACGATTAATCAAACAGTACATTCCGATCTTGACCAATATGTCAAATACTAACTGGTGGGCGGGTTTGAAGTTTCCGAAACCGTCATAAGTTAATAAGAGATATGACAGAGAGCAATGAATGTTGAAGTAGCACAACAAGTCTATAAGGATGTGATACTCGTATTTAGCAATCATCGCTCTCTGTCTGCCTCATAGAGGATCTGGCGTGATGATACAATAGTAATTCCCTAGTATATCGCCGTATAGTAAAAACATAAATACGACAGTTTAAATCTTGTGGACGGAATGAAGCATAATTTTTAAGCGATATAAAACCTTTCATTTTACGAGCGGGCGGCGGACTGAATCGGTGTTAAAGAGAATCGAAAGTAATTACAGCAAGACATTTACGATGAAGCGAGAAAATGGCTCAATAAAGCCAGTCGGGCAACCGAGCCGGCCGCGATAGGCTCAATTTACTAAACTGCCATCCATTCGAGAAAACGTCTGTTTGCACTTCGGAGTGCTAGTTTCAAACCGCGCTTCCCAGTTTCAACTTTGTCTGCAAGAATTTAGTTTTCCGCCCTCCGCAGAGCAATTAAGACTTGTTAACTACACAGACCGATGATTACGTTCATAAGGCGGCGAGTAGCGATTCAAACTACATATTTACTTCTTTGTGTATCATGAACGAGAATGGTTTTTAATGTTTATCTTACGAGTGTTAATTGTAGAGCCGAATTAGTCTGTACAGATACTCATATATTGTCATTTTAAAGGGAGACTCGCATGATAGTGAAATGATAGAAGTGTTGATGATGATGTTGGTAATAAAAGAATTCAAAAAAATTCCCGAGCACGATGAATTATTAAAGGTAAATTCGTAAATATTCCATGTAAAAATTCCCAACTCTAATTTTACGTCTAATTGCGTACACATAGGTGTATAAGGTGTTGTATACTTTACTTCTCAATGTGTCTGTTTTCATATGGGATGGAGATACTACATGTTGAATGGAATATAATATATTATGTACATATTTACACGACTACATATATTTTGCTTGAGATTTTATTCCAATAATTTCATTCTAAGCTTATGTATGATTTTATTTTAATAGAGTAAATGATTTATATTTATTTCGTGGAACTTAATGTCATTTATCAAAAATGCTGATCAATACGAACAAACATTCTTATTGAAAGCAATTGCTTACTGTTAGCAATCGCTTTGAATCCTCCGTCCTCACAATAATAAGAATAGGTAAGTACATCTCGAATAAGTTCAAAGAGAAGTGATATAGACAGCCGACGGCTTGAAAGAGCAAATCTCTTCGAGAACGTTCCAACAATTGGATATTTATCATTATTTGAAACGGTGAGGGAGATTGCTTTAAGATGTCGAACGGAAAATCGGATTATAATTCAAGTACCATCAGTTACAGTTCTACTTAGAAACCGTAACAAATGGTGTACATGTTGTTGTAGATATGAGTTGATTTTTATTAGAAGATACCAATGTGTAGCAATTACAAATAAAAAGATCTTTCTTTTAAATGTTAGGATAGTATATCTATGTAGGTATACGTAGTATTTTGGGCTCATGTTATATTTCACAATGTAAGTAAGGTTTTCGTAACATCACACCTGTAATGCCATAAAGAGACAGGCAAAGTGAAGTACACTTCCACGTTTTACCGATAACATTTTACATCCCATCATGGAATAGGGGCTGCGAACCTATTGCCATACATCGGTATCACGAACTTCATATTAATAAATAAGAAAGGAAAAAGGCGTAAAACAGCAAACGGAAAACTTAACAATAAAATTGATGACGGCGCGTCCGCTGCACTCCCACAATAACTCAAGTAGATTGCATTTCTATTCATAACACGAATAGAGGTAATTTGTACGAAGCCATTAAAAATTTGCTTAAGCGGAATAACCAGCCATAATTCATAATTAATTGAAGATTGTTTACGCGAAATTTAATTTATGTGTTATGATGAATGCTCTTTAAAATTTAGCACCAAACCGGACGAGTAAATTTAAATGGGATCCGCTCGAAAATATTCACGCCAAAGTCAAGGGGTAAACCGAACTGGTGGGGGTGACTTTTGAAAACACACAACTCACAAAAGAAATTCAAGTTAGTAAACTTGACATACATGACTGGCTTAAAGAATTAATAGAATACGAGTAATACTATGGGAGTTTCGAAGATTGTATGTACGTGCCAAGTTTCATGTACGACACGATTCAAAGATACAGTCGAAGCGAGGAAAACGGACACTCAACACGAAATGCGGTTGTACAACATTGAGAGCACATTTCATGCACGAAAAGAACAAATCGTTTCGGGAGCATACCGGCAATTGAATTTATTGAATGTTTAGCGTTATCCGGAGCGCGCGGGTCCGCTCGCAACAATGGAATGATAATCAAGTATGGAGAGCGCGTGCCGGCGGGCGCGGGGCGGGCGTCCGGTGCCGCCGCCGCACCAACAATACGAGCTCTCAAAGGTGCCGCGATTAGGGTTCACTACACTTGTCATTCACAAAAGAGATGTACGCTCCGCTCTGTTTGCAATATGAAGACGGTCTACAGGCGAATCGTCGCACATTGCCTTATGAATACAATGACACATTTGGGCAACATAATCCTTTATTTGTTGGTGTTGAATTTTTTTCTATTATTGCACCCATTATAATCCCTCTGATAATATAAAAAAACGGCGATTTCATTGTGGAGAAGGAAAGTGGTTGAGTAAACTCAATGGTAGCTTCCGTCGTCCTTTTGTTTGAGCGCTCAATGTAATAATTATTAGGGAATATTTTTTATAGTAATTCGTCCTTGTGCAAAAACTGTTTTATACGAACATATAAAACATAAATAAAAATGAATCGCTAAATGCGTTGCTAAGCGTAAAACTCGAGAACAGGGGAATTGATTTGGCTGATTTATTTTTTGTTGTATTTCATGAAATCTGAGGGATGTTCTTATGGAGAGAAAAAACGTAAAAATACGAGGAAAATAGTAAAAACAAAAATTTTCTTTTTTCATAAAAACC
>DWDT01005849.1:0-10113 GCA_018245595.1 Microceris scylla
TTGCTAATCCTTTGGGCTATGTCAATAACTTTGGTTCTCTGACGGATCGCCTCGTTTGGGATTCGATCCCTCAGAGATATATATCTTTACCATCACCACTTTTTATTTTATTTTATAACCACTTTATAAAATAATAACATATTCCAAAAACACAATCATTTTTAATACCACCTTAATAACATATAAACCAGAAACCATACATGTAGTAAAGGCAACATAGAAAAGAGAATGATAAAACGCACCTGAGTAGAACATGCCAATGTGCTTCACCAGTGGCATACGTGAATGCAGAAGGATAAGTAAGGATTTCAGTGTTCAATATGCCCAGTTCTGTACTCAGTTCTGGGAAACGCAGATCATAACAAATGCCCATGCCTGAAAAGGAATATTGTCGATCAGTTTGTTCATTGTTGTTACGAACAACGATAACGTTGTTTGTTTTTAAATCAAGTTTGAGTAACAACTAACGGGTGAAAGCTTCCATCTAACAGCCTTTAAAAGTTACCTAAGGGACAGGCAGCTTTAATAATCGTAGCTTCTCCAGCTGGTGTACTAAATCCTGTGATAGTGTAATTAGTTTACAGTTCACAATTAAAATTTCCACTCTCGGGATTTGGATGTCAAAACATTGAATGTCAAAAGTTAGTAAGTACTAAGTCAATGTGTCCATCTTATTCAAGAAAGTGACCCATATCCAAAAGTGCAAAGATAGGGTTTTACACAAATGATAGTGATATAGAATAAAAATGTTTAAAAGACATACTTAAAAACATTGTGATTTAAGAATTAATCTTAACTTTATCAAAAGGGTTCAATACTTCATCTAGGATTTGTCACAGACAGAAAAAATCACTAAGATTTTTGAAAATAGAGCATTTTCAAATCATTCATATTAGTATTTATAACAAAAACTTACCAATTTTTCCAATAGGAGACTCCACTGGAGTCACAATATGACTGCCTGGTGTACAGAAATCACTCTCCTTCAGTCGAATATATCTCTCTGGGATCTCTACATCAAAAAGATGTAGTTTCCGATATGTTTGTACTATGTTTCCCTTGTTGTCTATGATCACATGAGTATTAAAAAGCTTTGAGGGGTTATCTTCAATCTATAAAAAATAATTAAAGATTTTACTATTAAAATCATGTTGGTATTTATACACATGATTATATATGTACCGGCTCCACTCGACCTTATACTTAACCACTAGAATACTTAAACACATTAAATAATCCCTCAAACTTAATAAACATTCAAAATTCTTGCTTGTCATGGACAGACAAACTGAATAGAATCGAAACAGATATCTAGATGTGATATACACATTAAAAAAATACAAAATGGCAAAATGATCAATACTGATATGTATAAATTGGCAGAAAATCAACAGAAAGATACATCTAACTTCAGGGAACCTGGTTTATGGGAAAATATATGTTAATTTATCAAAAAGGAATGATAAAAGGGTCAGAAAATAATATGTTATTGAAGTCCAACTTTTACATTATTTTGTCATATGTTACATATACATAATGAATGTAAAAATTATATCAATTTAGATTATTGTTTTCATTGGCTTCATACAATCCATATAAAAATGATTAGGATGGATGTACCCTACTTACCCTATAAAAGCAAAATATTTTTTTCATTCTTAAAATTCCACTTTACAGATGCAAACCTTTGTATGTTATTGTCTGCTTTCTGACAAGATTGAACTGAGAAAGTTTGTACAGTTGCAATGAAAACATCTAAATATTACCATAACATTTATATTATTTGTTCAGTCATTCATATTCTTACACTGCCTTTATTAGGTTCATTATAGATTTTAATATTAGCCTTACTATGTCCATTTCTTTGTACATCAATATTGGTAAAACTTGACTGGTGTTAGTGGTTCAGCGTACTCACTATCTTCTATTTACTGACCTCCTCATGCAGACCTCCCATGGACAACCATACTTTGTAATCCTTAGCCAGCTGCCGATATGCCTGCACAGTATCACCAGTCAGTATTGATTCGGCAGAATTTAAAGTTTCTCTGATATTACCACAGATAAAATCACATGCTTCAGGGAAAAACATCATCTGTAACAAGAATATAGGTACTTGTACCAGCAGAAATGAGGTGCATTGGGAGTTTTATGGGAACATGCAAATGTACAGACTACAAGAAAAACATCACTGCAAATACTTTTGATACATAGAACTTATGCTAGCAATTATAACTTTTCTGTTTGTTCACAATGAATGACATTAATTCGGAATAGACTTAGAGAACATGAAATCTACCATTCTACCATTTAATACAGAATGACAAATGATCAAATAATTTTTATAACTTAACCTTTATTTAATCTTATACAGTTTTATTGACTTACTAGTTTGTTACCCACATCTTCGTCCACATTGAATTAATGTACTACTAATTCGAATACTAACAAAAATTTGCATTTAATTTTTAACTTCCCGTGTTATTTATGCATATATTATGAATAAGAAATTTATATGTATGTTTAAAAAAATATATACTGATATGTTAGCAATTATGGTCCAGACTTCTCCCTACAGTAGAGTCCTTTAAAATAGACTGGCTCAGAAGGCAGAGTACCTTTATGATATTTAAAATACAACAAAAACTTTGCAATAAAGTCAAGCAAAAAGATGTTTAAGCACTGCCAAAAATCTGAAGGATCCTTATTGGCCGGCAGAGACCAAAAAACAGAAACAATATATACTAACCTGTACATTTTCTTTTGAAGCATCTTTGACTAACTGACTAACAACTTTCAAGTTAGTCTCTTTGTCAGCCACAGATGTCATTTGACATACTGCTATTCTCTTTGTATTGCTGCTCGCCGGAGCCATGGTGTTGTGTATGGATAACCTTGGTTGCTTAATTATGTTCAAGATTGGAATGTTTCGGAGACGTGGAGTGAAAAGACGCTAAAAAATGTAATATTTCTTTATATAATCGTGAAGAAATATAATGTGACATTTAAATGAGAATTTTGTTTATAAATCAGTCCCACATAGTTGCTAAGAAATAAATACATGGGTATAGTAGATCTGTTGAATAGTAGAGTAGGCAAAAAAACAAGAACAGAGGATAAACTGTGTTCACCCCTTAGATTTCTAAATATCTTGAATATAATTTTCACTAAGACAGACAGTAAGACAGTCACTTCAACATTTATAATATCAACATGGATATTGAACTAATCCTAAGAGTGCTCCACCTTAGTTGTCCCAATGTGCTGTATCAACATTCTCCATGAACAGAGTGGATGACAGTGCATTTGCAACTTGTCCATTGTTGGAAGTGTCCATGTATTGTTAGGAAACTCAATAGCCAACAATAAATTTTAAAATGGTATAACATTTTATTTCATTAATTATATGTACCCAATATTCTAATGCTCTTACATGATGTATGATCCACAAATAAATTATACGTACAAATATTAACGTTAACAACTTAGCAATGAATTCTAGCACAGTGCAACAGTGTACAGGACATGTATTAATGTACAATTTAAATATCACACCAGCATGATTTTTTACTATCATAAAGCGTAATTTATCACCGCTCAGCAATGCGAAACTGTCGTAGGCGGTTATATTCCATTTTCAGAGTGAATCCGCTTATTGTACATAAAAAATAAAAATAAAATAATAATCACATAATAAAATATATTTAGAACTAAATTACAGGCAATAGATAAGTGGGCAAAACATTTATCACATTATGTCAAACAAAACAGCGATAATGATAAGCTGATAAGTCATATCATTACGATAAGGAAAAGAATTGCAATGAAATAACTTACCCGCATTTTCATATCCAATTACGGATAGATTTTAAGAAAAAGCCATGGAAACATGTAATATATTTGAAACAGTCGCATAAAACAATTGCGAAAATTATATTCTTTAGTCCTGGTAATGACGTTTCTAAATATACCTACTCTACATGTTGTCGTATATATATCAAAGAAATGGGCCGTAATGCTCAAGCAGCTCAATACTCTAGACTCGATTTATTATCTGTACAACTACAATGCTAATACCAAACTATTTAATTATAGGTATATTTTGTAGATCATTACGAAAGATAATAATATTACATATCATTATTATAACATGGAAATTACTCCAGAAACAGAATAAGACTCAATTCCTAAATAAAATATTAATATATCATTCATTCATTCTTTGAAAACAAGTTGATTATGTAGATACGTTTTGCATTAAGCACCTTTATACATTATGTGCTCAAACTTAATATTTCAACTTTAAAATAAATTGTAGTTTGTTAATAATACAGTAGTGTTGTACTATAATCATTTCATAAACAACGAAATTTATATATTGTAACATTTTTAATAACGTAAATTAACTTGCAAAATCCAAACGCTTACTTTGAGTCTAGAAAAATCTGTGTCACTGAGAGTTCAAATTTGATGTCGCTTGTTTTAAAAATAAATATTTTGTGCAGAAGAGTGAGTCGGTGAATTTTGTCGGTGACTTTAATTGGGACAAAGAAAAAAGTGCCTATTTTCGATACAATGGAAACTGCAGCTGGAGAAGTAAGTTATCGATTAGTAACAATGTATTATTAAATTCCGCTTACATTTGGTACTTTTAAATAGATGTGGCAATATACTGCGGCAACTAGGTCCCAAAGGCTTGCAATTTACGTTTGAGTTTTGATTTTTATGCAGTGAAAAGCGGAACATTAATGAAAATAATCAAATAATAATAGAAAACTATAGTAATCCATTTATTTCCAGCCAGCGAAACCGAAGATCAAACATGATTGGTACCAAACGGATGCACTGGTGGTAGTAACTATCTTACTAAAAAATGCCCCGAGTGACAAAGTTAAAGTGCAATATGGAGACCACAGTGTAAGTAATTTGTATGATTATGGCTGATATGTACTGAACTTCAAATAGTAGAAGCCCTTCTGAGCATTGGATGTTTGGTCACTATGTATATAATAAAGTGCTGTCTACAACACACCAACTCATCAGTCATGATGATTGAAGTTTAAATAAAATTGAGTTCATCACTAACATTTTAGTGTGCAATGAAAAATATAAATAGTTTTTTGTTTGTGTATCTGCCTTATTGGTTGTGTGGTTGCAATAAAAAAAATTGAAACATATTTATCTATGATGACTATTTTAAAAGTATTCATAAAATGTGTAAACATCACTGATATCAAAGTCACATATAACAGAATTGAAGAAAAGAAAAACTTTCTGTGTGTGAAAATCTATAAATTTATGTATAAGTTTGACCCTTAAATGGTATAGCTATATAAAACACTACTCATTTGTCAAGTGAAGTCTTGGGTTCCAATCCCAGGTTGAGTGCTATTGGATTTTGCTCATTTAGAATTTCTGGTGGTGACTTGGAGTCTGAATCTGTGCCTGATATATGGCAATAGACTCACAACCAATGCAATGCTGCTACTTTTTTGACTTTTTTCAGTTGTCTGTCTCAAGTGTAATGCCAGGTTCAGAATCGGAATACAGTCTAGAACTAGCGCTAGCCCATGAAATAGTACCATCAATGTGCACCCATGTGGTGACACCCTCCAAGATTGAAGTGAAGCTGCGTAAGAAAGAGGGCTTAAGATGGAGCCTTCTTGAAGGAGAGGAACAAAAAAGCAATATAAAGCCCATACCGCAAGGTGAGTTTTATTGTATGATTAGTAAATGTAAATGGCAGGTTTGATGTATGGGGGCTTTCATGTTCTATAGCCACGTTTGGTCTGAGGTGTGTGAAGTGTGCCACCCTGCACTTGGCCAGTGTGGCAGACCATGGCCCTTATATGGCCTGTGTGTTTAAGAGGAAACCCATATTCCAACAGTGGAATTATAATGGGTATTATGATTATAGCCATGTTTTTAGTCTTTATTGTTTTTTCATCATTCTACCTATATTTTTAGCTGTAATTGATGCATCTGGACCAATGCAACAACCACCAAGAATATACAAGAAGGATTGGGATAAAATTGAAAAGGATATTAGTAGTATGGTGAGTGTTTTATGTAATTTTTTTCTGAAATGTAATTGGGCATATTTATCCACAGTTTTATTTCTAAAAAAATGTGATACATCAGTATTAAATGTTAAATATATTTTTTACATTTAAGTCAAATCTGTGTTTATTATCCATTGGTGTGCCACAAGGGTCATTTTTCTCGCAATATATCAATTGCGGATTATGTATGCAAGCAGTAACCTCACAATTTCTGTATTTAAAAAGTTTTTAAAGTTTTGGTATTTTAATCTGATCTAAACTTGACTGCTTCATTGGTTGTGTTGTCAGGTACTATTGGATTATTCTAACATAGATTTTCAAGTAGTGACTTGGAGTCTGGACTTGTGCCTGGTGTATGACAATAGACTCACCATCTATTCCATTGTGGGAAGTGTAACTAGTGAAACGTAGGACTGCACTACACTCTTCTCCCTACCCCTTTGGGGATTACCGGTGTGAAGTTATAATATGTGTCTTAATCTTTGCAGTCTGTAGACATTTCCTTCCAATTTTAATAATAATTTTAATAAAACTTTTATCTATATAACAACAGGAAGAAGAGGAGCCAAAAGGAGATGCAGCTCTCAATGCTTTATTCCAGAAAATTTATGGTGAGGGCTCAGATGAAGTTCGACGTGCTATGAATAAGAGTTTTGTAAGTATATTACTGAAGAAACATCTAGAAACTAGAGAACTCTATTCTTTTGGTAAATAATAATTTTCCACACATTGGTAAACAACAATTGCCTAAGTTGGTGTCTGTGTTCCTAGACACATAACCTAGGATTCTTCAAAGCAACAGTAATTAGGCTCTCACTAGGCATGTGTGCTCCATCTTAGGATGCATCCACACTTACTTACAAGGGAGATTGCGGCCAAACGCTAGCCTGTCACATAATAATATAAAACAGTAATGGTGTCTACATGGAATACTACTTTTGTTTTTCAGATGGAGTCTGGAGGCACAGTGTTAAGCACAAACTGGACAGATGTGTCTGAGAAGAAAGTTGAAATTCAACCACCAGAGGGCTTAGAATTTAAGAAGTGGGACAGTTAATTATATACCTGCTGTTATCTAATGATGCTCCTACATTGGCATAGTCTAAGGCATATAGTAGTGCAATTTTAAGAAGCATGTCCCAAGTACATTGGGTATTTATTTAAAATATGTAGTTATATAAAATTATTACTGACTCATTAACATGTTAGTATACCTAATGGAGATCTTAAATATAATGTAAATAAACAATAGAACAAATTAACCTGTTTCTATATGTTCAGACTTCAAATAACTGGATACACTGTATCCTGGATATATTAAATATGGAGCCATAAACAAAAGGTTTCCAGAAAATCCAGTGAAAAATCTGCAAGGCCTTATTTAGCTAACATTAAGGTTTTGTTACATTGAATTTCTATGTGGGCACACATAACTTATAACTTACTTTCGATACGACATTCAAACATTCAAGAAAAGAGCGTATACCTCACTTAAAGGCCGGCAACACACTTGCTGACCCCTAGGTTGCAGGTGTCCATGGGTGATGGCAGTCACTTACTATCAGGTGCCCCGTTTGCTCGTTTGCCCCTATTCTGTAAAAAAAAATTTAATAGTTCAAATATGTCTGCCAGTATTACATCAGTGATGGCATTTTTACATATAATATTGATGCAACAAAATTATACTTCTCAGTCACAAAATGAATCACTGAGTTCCAAATTTGTATGCAATTCGTTTTTGAAAAACGTCTCATTACTAATGTTCATTAGAAAGCCTCTTTAGGAGCATCATAAAAAAAATTTACACATGAAGTATTGCAGTCATGGGATTGTATCTATCCAATTCACACCTATTTCTCATTCAAAGCGGAGATAGACAACTTTGACCACAAAAAATATGTAATGTTACCAATTGTGAAAACTTTGTATTGTTTTAATTTTACTGATTTATTATTATTACTTATGTGCTTGCTTTCATACAGTAAGTAATAAGCTGTTAGGTTTAGTTTCATCTTCACACATGAGTTATATATGAATGATGTTAGGTATAAATGCAAGGTACCTTTTCTTATTGCTTGCTGCAGCCTACAGGCATCTGCATTCAGCCTTATAGTGTTATACATATTCATTGTGAACGAATCCAACGAGGGGACGGACTCTTCACGTCTATCAACAAAGTTTTAGCGTGGGACACGACGCAGGGCTGCTCTAAATTAAGGTTTGCATCGCTAAATAATGCTTGTGACGTCATATTAAATAGTAAAAGATTACACTACTAATTTTCATAAAGACTACACTTGTGATGTCTAAAACTACTTTTGTGTAATCGCCTTAGGTATTCATTTCACCTTTGTAGTTAATGCTTAATTTTTAAAGTTTACACAAAGAATATTAGATCCATACAGCTATAATTAAAACTTGCATTATCATAACAATTTTTTTTTCAAAGCTTTGTGTCTATTGGAACGCAAATATATTGAGATTTTACACAATTGCTATATGTTAATAAAGTTATGTATTTGGCGATAAAACTGTATATAAATAAATATTTCTTATAAATTTTGTTTTTTTTGTATGTACTACATACATATAAAGAATGTCTTTTGTGAGACGTTGAGACTCCTGACGCTCTCTATGCCAAATTTTAACTTCAATCTCATATGTACAAGTTTCCTATCAAATTTAATGTACCTACTTCATCGTGGTGTCCTCGTGACCAGCAAAAGCAACATCTCCGGTTGTTGTCCACTCTAGCCGATGGTGGACAATCACGTGGCTTTCTAATAAACCTATTGTACGATAAATATCGCAACAAGTGTCATACAAGCATTATAAATAGTATTGTGCTATGTTACTAGATCCCTAATGGTGTAGAAATATTATGAATGAATTTTTCAATAATTAAAATAATAACATGAGTACAATGGAATGCAAAAATGGTAGACGCGTCTCTATAGCAACATCACATCACAACAAGCAACTTCCTATTTGAAAACACTAACCCAGATAACATTAAAAAGCTATTTTGTGACATAAAGTAATTAATATTTCGAATTTCGGTAACTTTTTAAATAAATACTATTAGTAAAATAGCAATTAGCAGTGCGATAAGTGGAAATTACCTAATGAAAGTAAGTATACAATGTACTACACAGTTCAATTATCATATCAGTATTTTATTCGGAAGATAATACTAATTACTTCAGTAATATTTACTTTTTACAATAATAATACCCACCACATCTTTTTCGTTAAAAACTTTAGCGAAATTATGTAAAGATTATCAGTTAAATGATTTTTTCTGATATTTCAATAGTACATATTACAAAAAGTATCTACAAGTATAAAAGTTAAAAAAAAAATTATAATTTCTCATAGTACCTAAAAAGTTGTATTAAAATTAATATTTCCTTTGTGTTGTCCACCAAAGTATTCGAGAAAAATATTTTTAATTATTTAAATATAGAACTAGTGACCTATATTTTTAATATCCATTTTAATAGGTATTGTTTATAAAATCAATATGGCTCTATCGGCTTGTTTGATCCCGTGTCTGTTGCTGGGAGCGTTGCTAGGAGTCAACGGGAAGTGGGTGGAAGGAAGAGTCGACACTAAGGAGGTAAGGCACAATAATTATGACAATAGTGAAATAAATATAGGGTAGAACAAATAATGGCATTCATAGCGAGTTCTTGATCTCGATAAATGAAATGCTATTTTATAATCTGCTGTTGTAAACATTGAATACTTACTTATAAAACATATTCACATCTTTCTGTACTTAACAACGTTATAACATAACCTTTACCTATGTAATTCACAGAGCGCAAATCGAATATCGTACAATAAATTCAATTTTCGTGATGAACAATTTGATCGAGGTTACATATAATTTCTTTTTTAATTTTCATTTATCACTAAAAATAATGAGATTAGTATATAGATATACTAATAAATTTTTAAAGAAGGATTTAGTTATTTATTAAACCATTCAGAATGTAAAACAGCTAGCGTTGAAACTGAGTACCTACATTTTTGATATCACTATCAC
>DWDT01005850.1:0-10112 GCA_018245595.1 Microceris scylla
TACGTAGAGAAACCTTGCTCCGCTAAGCCGTTTCCACAGAAGCTGTACTGAGCGAGGCTAGGTAAATGAAGGAATCCCATTGATTCTCAACAAACACATTCCTCGCTACGCATCCTCGCACATCCCTGGTGGAAACGCACTCTTATGATGTCAAAGTGGTTTAATGAATAAATTATAATACTCGTGTAATGCTGATTTTATTTAAATACTTTCTACATGTCTAAGGTTATTTTGTGTCTGCATAGGATTGCGACGAGAAAGAAAACAAATAGCAGAATAAAATATTTATTTACTGTTTTAATATATTCAACGTGGCCAAAGATATTACATGAAGCTCATTCACCTATAATACAATGGCACAACTACACAAAATCAATATATAAATTTCCACATAATATTGCAATTTTTATTTTATTCAGGACTACAAAACACTTCGGTTACAATAAATATATCTACCTTTTACTTGCATATATCAACATTAATATTACTATTAAGAAAGATAATAGTTTCAATTCTGCGTCCCATATTTGCATCCCCACCATTGTACAACTTTGTCCGAGCCAGCGCCAACGATTGTATTCGGGCTATCCTCCGTCAGTTGCTCCTTCGATCACACAAGATCTGAACGCTAAATTTATATTTACTGAACTTTTATAGCTGAACGCTTTTTATGCCTTCAAATGCAACAAGTTATAATTTGGCGATAAATTAAAAATAAATACTATCTTTCATCAGTGTGGAATTATTTTTATCTCACATTATGTAAACCTGGTCATAAATTTAAAATAAATGCTATGTTTCAACATTGTACAATTATCTTAATCTTTCAATATGTAAATAGTGCTGTTTTCTAAATAAAGGATATCTAACTGAAAGATGTATTACGACTCTTCGCTTTTTGTCGCACTAGCATTAACTTTACCTAGAATTTGAATTCTATTACCTCACACCGGAATATGTTAAAGTTTGCTCTGTCAATCTCCTAGTGATGTATAAAAACACGTACCTACCCATCATAGGGCAAATTATTTAATTGTATATCTTTATGTAAGGTTAAGAATTATTGCCGAGGTCCACTTATTTCTTGCCAAATTTCATTTTCCTTTCGTAGCTGTTGCGATGCTCCATCTCCAATCACACATTTTCCTGCCCATTTGGTGCTCAACAGATACTTCTGGCAAACTTCTATCAAATCTTCCTTTTTAACAGCAAGAACCCTTTCTCTTTGAGTCTGCCATATATCATACGATAATCCATACAGGAACAGATCCACGCCCTTCATGAATTCGGCAATTGGTTGATCCATTTGTTGTAAAATGGAAAGTTTAGCTTCGTAGAGATTTTGTTCATCGATTAAGTTAGTGTTTTTCGCCATCCAATCAGTTGTTTCGTCGAAAACGTCCATGGTTACTCTAGAGTTGGGATCTCGGTAGGAATAAAAATTGAACGCGCCATCCATGGTCAACATTGCTCCACCACCATACGCTCCATTTTTCTCTCTTACTATCGGATGTAAGTACTTCGACGTCAAAAATCTGGTTAGCACTCTAAGTTTAGGATAATCCGGGTCTGAATAGGAGACAGTGGGAATGACTTTAGCACAGAAGTTAATTGGAATGTTCATTAAAATATGAACGCCGCGTTTCTCTTTTGATACATTCTTGCAATCTGTCCAATTAATGCGGTTGTGCTCATCTTTGTATTCCACGTCTTTGCACAAGTGCAAACAGAATTTTTCAATGACTTCATGAATGCCTTTATTTGTATTACAAAAGTGGAATGCCGCTCTTAAATTGTCACCTTTTAAAATGTTCCTGGCTATGCCATCTACTAGAACTTGTATATCTTCAATCTTATATTTTTTCTGTATATCCTGCATGTTCATGATGTGATGTAATCCTAATAGGTTTTCCTTACATTCATCTACAGATGAGACTAAAGCACGAGCTGCTTGCATGGCGTAAGTGTGACCGTTGTCAATTATTCCGGTGGTCAATGATGAGCAATAGTTGTTTAAGAGCATTGTCATTCGTTCACTATTTGTAAAGTTGGGCTTTTTAAATATTTGTGACCAAATATCCAACATCTTCTGTAGATTCTCATCTAAGCAGTGACTATTAATAAGTACACCTTGTTCATATTGCCCTGGTTGGTCAACATGTTCAGTGATATGGGTAATAAATGATAATCCAGAAGTTGTTTTGCTTACATACTTATCAAACTCCCTATAATTGTATGATTTAGTATCAAATTTGTCAATGACGTAATTGAAAAATGGTAAAATCTGCCTCTGGTTGTCCTTCAGGCAGTCAGTCCCCAGGACACCTTTAAAATAAGTTACACCATTTGTGTTTGCTTCACACAGTTGTAAAGGTATATTTCCAGATATTGTGTGTTTTAAAGGTGGTGCAGTCTTATTAAGAGTAATCTCGTCAATCTTCAGACATGGAAGTATATCAAGGTTTTGTACTTTCTTTTGTGCTCGTGATAGCTCTAATCCATCATTGTAAATAGCTTCCCTTTGTGCTTCATTCAGTCCACTAACTTTATTTTTGAGCAATTTTGTTTCTGCTTCATTAAATATATCATCAAACTTGGGATCTGGTTGCATTGTCATTATCAGTTTGTGGTGATTTAAAATGAAGTATTTTTCAATGATATCCTTGACATATCTTGGAGTCATCAAATTTGATTTCAGTTGGGCCAGTAAGTGGTTGACTTTCAAAGCATTTAGCACATGGCCATTATGGTTCCATAACGGCGTAAGATTAAATAATACATTCAAACCAAACTTGGGTGACTGATGTTTAATGGATAATTCAAAGCCATGTAACACACTCTCAATGTGATCCTTTTCAAAACCTTTGTGAAATATGTCTTCAATAGTTTGGTTTACTATCTTTTCTACTAGTTCAAAATTAGATTTTTCAACATCTCTTAAGCCAACAACAAATAAAGTGTCACGGATTTGATTATCATAACCTGTTAAGGAGTTGTAACCACCTGATATATTCTTCTCAATTAAACTTTTATAGAATGCTGAATTAGGGCCAATTATCATTAATTCAGCTAAAGCAGTCATCATGAATGTTTCATAGATGTTAGTGATATCAGACATAACATAGCCAATAGCAATTTGATTTTGCTTTTCAACTGGACCACCATATTGGTCAACCCTACATGAAATTTCAGCTCTTTTCATATTTTTCCATCTTTCTTGCGAGGAAACTACACTGTTTTTTGGATCTAAATATTTATATTGGCTAAGGTATGTATCATTCAAGAACTTCAAGTTGTTTTCTACAGGGAAATTTCCATATGAATAGATTCTAGCATTACTGGGATGGTAATATGTTGCATGAAAGTTTTTTAAATGTTCATGGGTGAGTTGTGGAATGTGTAATGGGTCTCCACCAGACACATAACCATAAGTACCGACTGGCAGTATTGTGTTAATAAATTTTTGGCCAAATAATGAACTAGTTTCTGAGAATGCTCCCTTCATTTCATTATAAACTACACCCTTGAAGACTAAATCTGAAGATTTATCTTCCAAATTTGAGTGTTCCAGTCTCCATCCCTCTTGAAGAAAATCTAGCCTTTCTAAATTTGGTTTGAATACAGCATCTAGATAGACCTTCTGTAGATTTCTATAATCAATTTCATTTTGAGATGAAAATGGATAAAATGTGTAGTCAGGGCCCGTTAAAGCATTCATAAATGTTGCTAAAGAGCGATTTAACATTTTGAAAAATGGGTCACGCACTGGGTATTTTTCAGAACCACATAAAACAGTATGCTCTAGAATGTGAGGAGTGCCCATAGAGTCCTGAGGCGTAGTTCGAAAGCCCACAGAAAATACATTATTAGAATCATCCCGTTCTAAATGCAAATATTCAGTCTTAGTTTTCTCATGAGTTAAAAAATATGCTGTCATGTTATACTCTTTGATTGGCTCCACATCTGTGCAAAGGAATCCATGGTACACCTTCCCAGGATGCAAGTTCTTTGCAACCGACTCCTTTTTTTTCAAAACGCTACTACTATATTGGTTTTTATGTTGACTAGTTAATGTCAGCCGTTTTAAGAAATTGGGCCTTCCGTATGTTGATATTCTTGAGTACATTTTTCGATTATTTCGATCTTCACAATCCTGCAAAATAAACCACCTCTCACTGTTTTTTTTTAACAATATAACAATTTTAGTGGCGTGTTCGTTATGCGCAATAAAATTAATAATGTTATGTTTTAGTATTTTTTTTCAGCGTGATGGATAATTCTAATTCACAAAACAAATGAATATGAAGCAACATTTGTACACTTACGTATTACGAACCCCTTGAAGATGGAATCAAACGTACCTAAACTTTATATCAACGCGTACTTCTATACTTTTCTGGATCGGTGTATTATTTCATAACAATTTCCATATTCTATACGGCTGATAACCTCACAGTGAACAGTCCTCACAGCACAGCACAGAATAGCGAAATTATGTATCGATTTGACAGTAGTCTTACCAGACTTACAATAAATAAGAAGGGCTTGCCAATTACGATATTAACACGGCGTTGGATCCTTTATTTATAATTAAAAACAAAATATTTTTTGATTTATTATTTTCAAAAATAAATATGAGTTTAAAGAATGGGCCTTTATTTTGTAATGCGTAGTTTTTTCACTAGAGTTTAATAAGAAAAAATCTGTAAAAATATTTGTAACGAATTTAAAAATAACTTTGGCTCTAAAAACAAAATCATCAGTCGTAAAATGGGACCCAGAAATAAATTTATTTGACACAGCTGTCTCATAGTACTTGACAGCAAAACAACTCTTTTTCTTTTGGCGTACTGCACGTGTATACGTGTGGAACCCAAAAAGTAGTTATTTACTAATAAATAACTACATAATAAAATAAAATGAGTTTGTACAACTTTAAAAAGATCGCTGTGGTCCCCACAGCTAAGGTAACTATTCCTTTATTGTATATTTATTACTAGTCTTATTCTCGGATGTAATATAACCTATAAATATTATTTACAGGACTTCATAGATATAATTTTATCAAAAACCCAGAGAAAAACACCTACTGTGGTTCACAAACATTACAAAATAACTAGGATACGTGCGTTTTATATGAGAAAAGTTAAATTTACACAACAGAATTTCCATGACAGATTGTCCAGGATTATACAGGTACTTATATATTTTTTTTACGTCAATTACATTTAAAGAAGGTACTGTATAGTATATTTTTAGATATTTGGCCAACATTTGAAAATATAAAGCAAAAATGCATTCAATACCGTATAAAAATATTGCACAATATTGTCCATATAAAACATGCGCTAATGTTTTGCATTCAGTCATATTATAGCAATTAAAATGGTACCTGATGATGATGATGTAAATGAATGAGCAACATGGATTCGCGCAGGCTATCTAAAGTGCGGTTACATATATGTAAAGCTACATATCTTCGAAACATGCACTCAACATACAGACAGGAATTTTCTTATGTATCAGTAAGATACTCTACTTGATAATTATTGAGATGTATACAGCTAGTAATATGTAATATTTGGACTTGTTCAGAAAATATTTGCAATATCAATAGGAACGATTTAAGCATATGTACAGCAAACTTACATAGATATGTAGCTCTTTGGCTTGTGATGACCTTTAGCTCCATCTCAAGGTGTACCAAAACTAACAAAGCAGTCAACATCATGCATGCAATCTTCTAGATTCTTGGTAAAGTATGACTTGTATACGCCATAAAGAAATAACTTTGTGCTTTCAGTTGTAAATCTGCGTTCCCCAATAAATTCTCATGGAACTTTACCCTGGTTTATCAAATCTGGCTTTTATATGCATTCTTTAGTGAAACAAATTAATTTTAAACATATTTTCATTGCAGGAATTCCCCAAGCTAGATGATGTACACCCTTTCTATGCTGACTTGATGAATGTACTATATGACAAAGACCATTACAAGCTTGGTCTTGGTCAGCTCAATACTGCTCGCCATTTGATAGACAAGTTAGTTATACTATTTATTGCATATGTAAGATGGGATTGTGTCTTGAGAATTATGATATTGAATTTTCAGTTATGAGAGCTCATGTTATCTCTATTTCTGATGGGTAGTTTGAAAATTTTTGATTACTTGACATTGATTATAGTGGTATCACAATTTATTTCTCAAGCATCTCTTCTCATCTAGACTTCTTTACCACACCATAAGGTTTAACTTTTACTGACAAGTAGGTTGAATGGTAAAATAGGCTTTGGTAGTATAAGTGATGCAGGTTTTTTGTAAACAGGCTTTTAATTGTAATTAAATTGCATGGTGATAAGTATAAATTCATTTAGAAAAATACTCATATATTAGTAAGTTTTGAAGGCGTTTCACTGATAACACACTTTTTATTTAAGAAGCAGGTAGAGGACATTAACAAACTTCACACACTCTTGACGTTGTTTAGACACATTGATAATAGTGAAGTGTTACCTAAACTATTAGATCTTTATAATAAACATGGACTAGATATTAAAAGGCTTAGTACTCTAAGAATTATTTTGCAGGTGCTCTTACAATTTATGAGAATAATGTATGACCGAGTTGTTGTTTGTTTAAATAGTTGTCACAAAATCATTGATGATATTTTTAGCTGTCAACCTTGTTTACTATATTTTCTACTTGTGTTTATAAACTTGTATAAATATGTAACATTTCAGTGTAGCTAAAGACTATGTCCGTCTACTTAAGTTTGGTGATTCTCTGTACCGATGCAAACAGCTCAAGCGCGCCGCACTCGGTCGCATGGCCACTATAATGAAACGACAGGCTGCCAACCTCACTTATTTGGAACAGGTTAGTGTGTGGTCTCATGATACTCAATAACAAATAACTATGGCACATTGTAGTCAAAATTTGAGAATTGTCACAGATTGAAGATATAAAACTCTAAACATAACTGGTGAAATGTGGGAGTGTTTTGCATTCCTTTGCCTACCTCTTCAGGGATTACAGGCGTGAAGTTACGTTTATGTCAGGTTATGTAAAATGAATGGGTATAACTATGTACTTGAGTAATTGTGTGCAAATTTTGTACTCTATGGAGAAGTACCTACTGTCGCTTATTGCCAATCACTTGACTGAGCCTTAAATAGTATTTAATATATTTTCTCATTTTGTTTCTAAGTCACAATGATTTGATGTTTCTATAATATCCAATTTCACCAGGTGCGCCAACATTTAGCTCGTCTGCCGTCTATTGACCCTTACACAAGGACAATTATAATCTGTGGTTTTCCCAATGTGGGTAAATCAAGCTTCATTAACAAGGTAATTGTTTTCCACTTGTATATCGACAAACTTTTTTGACTGCCTCGCTGGTCGAGTGGTGCAAGCGCGACTGTCGATCGGGAGGGCCCGGGTTCAAATCCCGGGTCGGGTACTACTTCTATTAGTGACTCGGAATCTGGATATATGTTCGGTGTATGGCAATAGGCTCACCACCTATTCCTTTGTGGGACTTAAACGTAACTGGTGAAGTGTGTACTACATTCCTCAGCCTACCCGTTCGGGGATAACAGGCGTGACATTACGTTTTTTTGGTTATAATGGTCATAAATCAAAATCCATAATATGCCGTATATAACTATTGGATTTGTCTTCTTAATTTTTGTATATAAGTTTAGATACTACATACCATAATCTCTCTTTATCTCTTTATGAAGTTTCATATGTTTATACATGAACAATTCGGTAAAATAAGTATTTGCACATTTCATTTCAGAGACATGTTCATTTCTATTATTTTCTTGTAAGATAAGAGATAATAAAAAGCTCTACAATAATGCTATGAGTGTTTTTGGTATTTTTCCAGATTACCCGCGCTGACGTCGAAGTGCAACCTTACGCGTTTACGACGAAGAGCTTGTACGTGGGACACACAGACTACAAATATTTGAGATGGCAAGTAAGTGTGAAGAGGATATTTCTATCTTTCATAACTCAAGACAAAAGATAGATACAATAGAACACACTTGTGACAATAATCTTTGCTGTGCAATAATCCAAATTAATTATTTGGCTAGAATATTAATTAATTTATTATTCTTGCTATTCTTTTCAGGTAATCGACACTCCGGGTATCCTTGACCATCCCCTAGAGGAACGCAATGTTATAGAAATGCAAGCAGTCACAGCATTAGCTCACCTGCGAGCTGCTATACTATACTTCATTGATCCCTCCGAACAGTGCGGACATAGCATAGAGGAACAGGTGAATATTCCGTGCAGCTATTACCCTGATGAAAGGATTGGAGCAGAGTTAAAACTATGGCAGTCTTATCGCATAACACTTTTATTTTTCTGCTAAAGAATTACATGTAAATACATGATTCAAAATTATTTCTCACGCGGAGAAGTACAGGTTGTAAATCTAGAATAGTCACATATACCTAAAACCAAACATAAACAAGAATATTACTTTGGTATGTTTCTCTATGTATCACGTAATGGTTTCAGGACCATGTTTGAAGTCATTTACATAATAAGTGCCATTTAAATAACATTTAATCTAAGTGTTTATTGTGTTGTCATCAAATTTGTAATTTCCTTAGTCACATTTAGTACACATTTTATGTTCATTGAATCTCAAATATGTCAGTCATATAACTTGACCCCAACATAAATGGACACAGATATCCCTCTTCGAAAGCATCAAACCACTCTTCAGCAACAAGCCATTGATAGTGGTGATGAACAAGATTGATGTAGTGAAGCCTGAAGACCTACCTGCAAACAAAAGGAAGCTGATTGAGGATTTAGAGGCTGTGTGCTCCAAGGGAAACCTCGTCAAGTGAGTAGATTCTGGTCTTCAACTTTCTTTCACTATTGTATCTCTCTAGTTTTTTGGTATTTGATAATACTGAATTCTTCTAGCTTTGATCATACGTATTTATGAACATGTTATGAGACTTACTTTAAATACCAGTTGCTTAAGCATATCAGAGCTTCTGTCATAAACAAGTTCTTTAGTTCAAA
This sequence comes from Microceris scylla, assembly GCA_018245595.1. Classification (NCBI taxonomy): domain Eukaryota; kingdom Metazoa; phylum Arthropoda; class Insecta; order Lepidoptera; family Hesperiidae; genus Microceris; species Microceris scylla. Next base: position 9,059 of record DWDT01005850.1, read on the forward strand.
GCACCTTTGAAGTGAAACACTGCATCACTACAGCTGCACATTCGAGAGACACCTCGTCCTGTACACTCTTGGACATGCCAAAAATTCCAGTTCAAGTATTAGATATTACCATCTACCATTTTTTCGTTCCATAGTTGAATGTGTACTTAATTGTTCGTATGATAATTAATGTTTGCTTGTAGTGCCGATTCAAACTCGGAACTTCGCACGGTGCCAGTGATGAGAATGTCGACAATCACCGAGGAAGGCGTCCAAGAGGTCAAAATCGAGGCCTGCGAGAGGCTCCTGGGCCATAGGGTTACAGAAAAAATGAGGACTAAAAAGGTATGGTTGCTATTGTATGCTAGAATGATCTCTCTTACTAGGTTCTTGATATATAGACAGTTAAAATGACATCGTATGCTTTGTATGTAACAAATAACTAAAAATTTTAATTCGTTATGTCTAGGTGGATGGTATTCTGAACCGACTTCATGTAGCGGTGCCACAGCCCCGCGACAACAAGCTACGCCCACCGGTCATACCGCCCTCTGTCGCACTAAAACAACAACAGAAAGCTGAGAAGGAGTCTCGGAAACGCAAGTTGGAGAGAGAGATCGAGTTGGAAATGGGAGACGACTACACATTGGGTTAGTTTCTGATATCAATGATTTTTAAACCAAGCCTTTCAGTTGTTTGATTTACTTTTAACAAGTTTGTTATGAAATCCAATATTGTGACATATCATCAGAACTATTTTTGTATATATTTTCTGTTTATTCGTTACCCTTTGTATGAACAAATAGATTTTTAATCCCAATTATGGAACTTTATGCAATTTGAAATAAATTCAATTTCTTTGTTAACAGATTTTGCAGTTTGTGCATTATATGTAGGTTATCCGAAATGAGTAAATGCTATTATAAATATACAGGTTTTACATGTATTTAGGTAATAAGAAAATTAATCTCTGTGTACATTCTTACATGTGGGTGTACAATGGCAGCATTATAGGTTAGCATAGCATAGCTATGCATATATTTAATTGTTCAAATTTCCTTGCAGATCTACAGAA
>DWDT01005851.1:0-10111 GCA_018245595.1 Microceris scylla
CATTCTCAATACAGTGATCAAAATGCCCATCGTTTATTGGCTGTATCGATTTGCGGGCACGTGTACATGTGTACTGGCACATGCCCGCGTGTCGTAACTGTGGTGTCGGTCGCAGTGGTTTGTTAAGCAACCTATGCACTGTGCATCTCAATCATCTGTATTACATGCCAAACGTATAGTTACTATGATAGATGATATGTTTTAACCTGAATACGTGTACTGTGCTACCTTTGCGGATCGACGACGACGAACGCAGGAGAACTAGTAGTCATCTTAATGTTCATTTACTAGAATAACTTTCATTTACTAAAAGTAAATATCGCACTTTTCCGACATTAATGAAGGAGTAACATTATATATATTTAAACACCTGTATAGAGCTGCGTCGGTGGTCGAATCGTTGCAAGAGCGACTGCCGATCGGGAGGAACTGGGTTGAACTCCCGGGTCGGGTACTATTAAATTTTTCTAATTTAAAATTTCCAGTAGTAACTCGGAGTCTCTATCTGTGCCCAGCATATGGCAAAAGGCTCATCTCCTATTCTATGGAACTTAACCGTAAACGGTGAAACGTGGGAATGTACTACACCCCTCTGCCTACCACTTCGGAGATTACAGGCGTGATGTTACGTTTATGTTACCTACATATATAAAAATATTAAGTAACTCTTGTGCAAGCAATTATCACTATTGCTAAGATATCAGTAGATACGTTGTGAGTTTATCCCTGAAAGCAGAATTGCGTAGTCTCTATTCGTGAATATAATTTTATTTTATTTCAAATTCCACAGCTCTTAATTTCTATATGTTATAGAGTATTATAATGTAATCTTAAAGCCAAGGATGGATTTACATTTTATAGTTTATTTTAAATTTAAATTACTGTCACTAAGTTATTTTCTTAATTATTGTAACTAAGTTATTAACATCGTCTCGCATTCCTGTGTTCCAGTTGATAAGCGTCGAAGACAAACATTCGAGTACTATTTCTCAGTATACCGTCAGCAATTTCAGCTCAATCTTTGCGCTGCATATGCCACCAATCTCGAAAGGATTATTTAGTTTGGATTCCAATGTTTACAAGCTACAGTAACTAACAAACATAACTTTATCCCGCAACCTCTAAACAAATGGAAATTTTTGGGGGTATTCGACTCGAGACGGGTTGAAAAGTAGTTTTGAGTAGAGAAAATGTTTTGATAAAGCTACATTGATGTTAACAAAGTTACATTACGTATATGGGTTTTAATATAACTTCACGCTTATAATCTCCGAAGGGGTAAGCAGAGGAGTGTGTAGTATACTCCCACGTTTCACTAGTTACGTTCAAGTCCCATGGAATAGTTGGTGAGCCTATTGCCATACACCGGACACAGCTACAAACTCCGAGTCACTACTTGAAATTCTGAATTAGAAAAACCTGGTAGTACCCGACCCGGGATTTGAACCCGGGATTTGAACCCAGGACCTCCCGATCGGCAGTCGTGTTTGCAACCACTCGATCAATGAGGCAGTCAATATATGGGTTAATATGATATATATAAACATGCTTATGGATATAATCTTTTATATGTAAATCACCAGCTGATAAGCATAAATTCTAGCCAGTTTGTGATCAGATAGCCGTATATAAATTTTTCCAATTCCCGAGCCGATTCCAGGCCAAATTCTCAGCTGAACATGGCGGACACTCGCAGAACGAATTTGAATACTTTTTCAAAATTTACCATTCATATTGACCTACGAAACCTACGGTTTTAGTAACAACAAACGAAATTAATATAAAAAATGTATTAAAAAAGTAATTAACATGAAAAATGTTTGACAATAAATGTTCAACATAGGTAATTAACGTGTAAAATTTATTACAGCAATATTGTTAGACGACTGCTCTGCGTGATATACCACCGTTAATTATATTTTACAATTGAAATAATACAGACGGATTAAGTATGAAAACTTGAAACAAACTGTTGGTCACTTCGTGGGTATTCGTCGGACGGGCAAATGTTTGTACACGAGCAATACTGCACGAGCGCTGGGTAGGTACCGCACACGCGATTTCAATGTTTGCTCGTCTACCCACCACTACGTACCGCCAACATCGCCTTGTCCGACTTAATATTGACCCACCCTTAATAGGTCTGTGTCGGAACATAGAGTTGTATCTATCTAGCAGGCCTCACGACATATACCCGTATGTGTTCTCTCGTAACTATTACAGTGTCGGATCAAATAGCTGTACCCATTTAGCAAGCTACAGTATATATTCCCTCCTAACCGTTATGCAGTACTGCAGACGAATTGATTTAAGCGCGTTGGACGTTTCTATAGATGGTGAGCATCAGTGAAATTTTAAAAAAAAGAAATAGAAAATATTTCATAACGATATTGTACATGTGATTATGGAAATAGACAAAAAGAAACGGCAAGCATAATGTAACGTAACATCACACCTGTAATCCGCGAAGGTATAGGCAGAGGAGCGCAGTACACTCCCACGTTTCATGTTACTTTTACGTTGATTCCATTGACATAGACCGGTCACAGGTGCAGACTCCGAACCACTACTAGAAATTTGCACTAGAAAGTCTGAGTTAAAAAAATTCAATAGTATCCACCACGGAATTCAAACCTAGGACCTCTCGATCAGCAGTCGCGCTTGCAACAATTTGACCAACGAGGCAGACTATAATAAAGTAACAAAAGTATTATTATAGTATAGTAAAAGGCATTAAATTTTATAAGCACTTTCCTCCATCGTTAAAAGGCACACTGCGTCGAGTCGCAGGTGGACACTTCAGTTTTAATGTCGCTGTACTAACATTTAAAACTGAATAACTTCTAATAAACTAACAGGTTATTAAAACGCCTAGTACTTGATTAAAAGTTTGCCTAATCTTCACATAAAAATCACTAGCATTGTACTGAAAACACTACGTCAGTTTATGAATCCTGTATGCGTTAAAAATGTTAGGGTAGCCAGTGACATATATAGAAAATGTTTTTTTAATTCGATAGAGATGATAAGGGCTCGATCTTAACAGTCATTATCAAGTAACCCTTGAAGCTTGTGGAGGTCGACGGAGTAAATGTTTCCCTCAGACCTCTTGATGATATAGGCACTAGTAATTTGCAAAAATTCGTAATTTAGTAAGATATCATAAACTAATTTAGATACACATGTCTTTATCCTGATAATAGTTCGCAATCAATTAAAATTGCATACATTAATTTCTATGTCTTGATCCTGATAATACATTCCCATAAAAAATAGGACGTAGTGAAGGACGCCCTCCAGCCAGGTGGAGTGACGATATACGCAAAGTGGCTGGCAGTGGTTGGATGCGAAGAGCTGAAGATCGAGCTCAGTGGCGTGCCATTGAACAAGCCTATGTCCAGCAGTGGACGTGAATAGGCTGATGATGATGATGGTGATGATAGTAATGATGATAAAAATAATATTATAACATACACCATCAATAATAAAACAATACAATAGTGATATAATAAAAACACCAAATCATCAAAATAGACATACATAGGCAAATATATATTAGTGGCATACTGACTCACTTCCATCCCTCCCTTTGCCACACGTGCTACCAATTGACAAGTAGCAGAGACGCGTGGAAGTCTATATGGTAATCCGATCGTCGATATTGGTACGTGAAGAGTCCGCTCTCGCAATTCTTTTCTGAAGCACAATAACTTCTTTTACTATTAAGTATAGTGTTGCATTTAGCTACGATTTAATTTAACGATAAGAAAGGTGTTGTGCGGCTTAAGGTATATTATGTACTTGTGAAGTCGAGAAAATACTCATTTTAAATCAACTGCGACTAAGAGGGACTTAGAGACGTTTTAGGAGTATCTATAATTATAATCACGTATGATTAAATTATGCGCCTGCTTAACTTATCCGTGTCGGGATGGAGAAACAATACATCTCGCGACCCACGCCGGGATACAAGGTTTCGTAAGAGTGAACTAAGCCCGGCTACCTAGGGGACGGTTACGTGCCCTGGTCGTCTACGGGCAACAGCGTAGACGGTACGAGAAGTCAGACCGTGGGGATTATGGGCAAAAATCCCTCATTAGAGGCCTATGTCCAGCAGTGGTTTTGACTTACAAGTAACGTATTTATGTTTACGGGACTTCCGGAGCAGAGGGAGTTGAGATACCACTTAGGGGCTATCTCGTGTGCGGAGAATTTTAAAACTTCGATAATAGCCGTGGATAATACCGTTTATCGTAACTTCGAAAAACAAAAAGACTTTTGGAAATATGCCATCACATACATCAAACGAATCTTAAGAGGATCGAGTGATTCAGTGGAACATGGGAGTATTTCAATATGTACTATTGACAAACGTCGAAAAAATATTCTAAACTGAAATATACAAAAGATGCTTCCAAAGTTTTAATTCCAAAAAAAAACCCTTCGCAATGTGGCTGTTTTCTTGTGTTTTGAATTTAGAGTGAAGCAAAGTCCGTAAGCTGTATAAAGCAAAGACAAAAACAACCACCAGATCCTATCATCAAACATTACTTCGGAAAGTCGGAACACACTTACTTGAATAAACACTTTTCCGAGATCCGAGAAGACGCCGTCAAAGTACTTACCAGTAAAGAGAAAAGAATCACAGATAAATAATACAAACTGACTCGTAAGCGCGTTAAGAACGAATGAAAGAATGAATGAATAAAAACACATTTAGTCAAAGATAATCGACTTACAATGTAAGTTTAAATAAAGAACAGCAAGATGGCGACAACACGAAACTGAATATCAAATTGATAATAATAATTAAATTAAAGAGATATATTATTTACAAACTGAACAAGATAGATTGATTGACATCTCTTCTACCTGAAAGTTACCTGGAAGAGATCGGTCTGATAGCGACAAGACCGTCTTTTGTACATCTAGCATTAAGAGACTCTTATGTTCATACATGTTATTTTCTGCTGATGTGCAAATAAAGAGTATAAACAAAAAACTAAAGATTGCCCACGTACTACGGGCTAAAAATAAACAGTTTAAAAGAGATAAAAGTAAGTAGAACGTGGATGAGAACATAATAATGCTGCATGCACACGATATACAATATAAACGTAAACCTAACAACATGCCTGTAATCCCCGAAGAGGTTGGCAGAAGAGTGTGATATTCTGCCACATTTCACCAGTTACCTTTACGGCCCATGGAATAGGTGGTCAGCCTATTGCCATATACAGATACACAGATCCATAATAAACCGCATATACACACTAAATGGACATTAAATTGTCGTCTGGTTCGCGATTAACAAAAATATAAACCATAAGAGTTAAGTGCTGAAACAATACTGTTGTAAGATATTTTTCTGCTATGAATGTGTAGGTTAATAACATTTAATAAAATATTATTATGGAAAAAATATATAATAATAATAATCGGCCTATTTTTGATTATCATTCCACTGTTGGAATATGGGTCTCCTCTCATATTGATAGGGTTAAGGCCATTTGGAGAAAAATGGCACTAGTAAATTGAATTACTTATATATTATTGATTTCCTTGCATTTTATAAAAGTTTGTGTTTAATAAAGGGACATAAAACTACTAATAATTCTCAGGCAAGTAAGTTTTCTCACGATGTTTACCATCACTGACGCTATATATATGTACATATAAATAATAAAAGGCATATAGTTTTATCAGAAGTGCGCACCAAGAATCGAATTCAAGACCACTTTAATTGGACACTGTATTTTGAACAACTGAGCTATAATTACGCACTTTAGAACTGTGCAAAGAAGAATTACAACTGCGAAAAGTAAATTAACAATAAGAAAATGTTTCATATTATTCTGAAATCTTAATAAATTGACTGAATGATGACGTAAACTCGTCTGTGTGTATGGCACAGCCATTAACGAGACAAATAGTTATCCAGCGTGAAATTCAATAAACTTCCAATACAGCGGAGTATTGAGGGTTAACATCGGACAGCTCCCCCGGGGGGCCATAAGCAAGGTGAGCTCAACTTATGTTACAATTGTCAAGTCCACAACAATAAATGCAATATCTATACTAATAATATAAAACAGAAGAGTTTGTTTGATTGTTTGAACGCGCTAATCTCAGGAAATATTCGTCCGATTTGAAAAATTCTTTCAGTGTTAAATAGCTCATTTATCGAGGAAGGCTATAGGCTGTGCTAAGATGAATAGGAGAGGAGCAGCAATAAAAAATATTGCGACAACGACAAAATTTAGAACTAAAAATATCGTATACACAGAAGTAGGTACTTTAAAAAAAGGTTCTTTGAATTAAAAACACTTTTGTTTTCTTAATTGATTTCTAAGTAAAAAATTCCACAACAAAGTCGCCGGCACAGCTAGTGAATTATAAATGTAAATGATTTGGTAATTTTTAATGTGCCTTTATTGTGTGGTTTATTATTTTAGTATTATTTGAAATAATGCTATATATTGCTTTTTATATATTCCAATAACATAATTAAATTTATGAGGGAGACAATAAGTACCAAGAGATACTTGCATAAGTAGGTATGAGTAATCAAATGGTACTTGTAACTTTATCTTTGTTATCTTGTTCGAACTGAAAAATATTTAGACAAATATAGCATTTCCTGAAACAAATTGTCATGTTATACCTTTGTAATGAGTAATTTTAATAATTTCGAATAATAATTGTGAATTGTAAACATCTGATTAAATAATATTTTTTGATGAATGATGTTCAAATTGTGATGAAGAGATAACTTTAATTTTATTTTAAGTATGTCGTAAAAATTTTCATGTGCAAACTGTTATTAGTGTTCATTTTTCTACTATCCCTACTACTATTACCTCTAAGCAAACGAAACCCGTATTATGCTGGATACACCAAGATTTCGTTGTTCCATCAGTGTGTAAAAAAGATCGGAATTTTCGTTTAGCACATAAAGCGAACATACCTTCATTAAACACATCACTCTTTTCTATCGTTAAAAAATATTTTATGATTTTACCTAAAAATTGTATTCACCTACGGCCATTACTGTTACACTGTGTTTTTATAGTTTGGCAGCTAGGCAAATACTGCTGACACGCATTTAACCATTCCGTTTTAGTTTTCAGCGGTGGTAGGTCGTGTTTAACGTAATTTAACCATTGTTTAACAAAATTGAAAATATTATTAGTTTTTAAACTAACTTCATATATCGAGAAATATCCGTGAAACCAGTATATCAAACAAGATATTCATCATAAGTTAATTGTCATTTGTGTTTATATGTGTTCTGAATAAAACGTGGTCAGTCTCGATGTTATAATTAGATTAGTAATAGTTAAGAGCGGCCTTGAGGTAGCACTAAATTTCACACAAACAGAGTCGTTAATTTCTAGGCTAAATAGTATAATTCTGTGTTGTTTCCATAAATATTTCAGTTAGTCCTTTCAAGCCTTAAAGCGGGCTACTTCGAACCACTTAAAAACTTCTGTACCCCAGACAACATGACCCAAATGAAGCAAAAGCGAAGTCTTCGATTCTCAATAATAAAAAACATTTACACATAATCAAATTATTGTGTTACCCCCTATAAAATCATATTAGGCCCGTTAGTGTAAAGAATATTATTAATTTTTGATCTAAGCACAAGTACATTAGTACCTATTGATAACACCACTCGATTGTGATCGATAAATAGTGATAAGAACAGATAAACAGTTCGTTCCGTTTATATCTATGTCACAACTGTTATTTCGTCAGTCGTGACGAACACTCACCGCGGTTTAGTGTTCTCAGAAGTAAAAGAGAATAAACACCAAGATGTGGTAAGCTTAAAACACTTTATTTCCGATATTAATTTTCTATGAACACATTTGTCTAACAAATCACCGTATTTGAATAAAAACTTACATCGTAATAATTATTTTACTTACAATTAACAAGTTTATCGGCGCATGTCCCATTCTATTCTCTGTGCAAGCAATATTTGTGCAAGATGGAATTTGTCACAAAGTAAACATCGGTTTTAATGTCCGTTATACTTTGCTTGTTTGTTATAAATTTATTTGCTTCGAATTAATTAATCACAGCTATTTTGATTCTATCATTCAAACATTGTTTTTATTTTATTTTAATCATTTTTTTCTATTGTGCCAACACACCACGTTCCTTACGCGATAAACAGCGAGCACACCGAATGCTAAATTTCTTTGCCGTCACAAAACTATCGTATAATATTTATTAAAATTACTAGCTCACCGATTTCTGTTGCAACAAAATAAACCCACGGATTATATAGAAAGTTATCCTATGAATTTATAGAAAATATCTAACTTAAGTCTTTGTAAGATAGATGATGTTTATTAAAAAGCGCCTCTCGCGTACATTGACACGAAATGCACGACCAGTCTTGGTATGCATAAGACGAGAACATGCAGGACACTGAGTCGTTGACCTCGGTGTAATGGTCTCTGCGTGGAAATAAAATGCTTTGTGCTTACAATAACTGGGACATTATACACTTTTGTTTAGCCGATAGTAAACGAAATAAGTTTCTTACCTTCATAATACAAATATGAACTACTTCAAAGGTATTCTATAGAAAAAAATAAAATAAAAACAACATAAATATAGCTCTGTATACCTATATATTACTCTGATAATAAAATATGCACATAAACCACAAATATTCAAAAACACAGCAAACTATTTGTGTCGAAATAAATTAGCGAGTAGTACCTAATGTGTTTTGTGATGTCATAAGCAGAATACTGGTTTACACAGCGCTAACAAGCGAACAAAATCAATGTGAAAGCTTGTCGTTCCGATATTGCAAACATCGAGTATTCGATTGTCGTCGAGTACCGATTTTCACATAGTAAAAGTAACAGTATTGAGGAGACACGTCTTACCTGATCTAAATGACACGGTAAATATCTCTAGAAAAACTGACGCACACTCTCTTGAAAGTATTAAGCAAAGCAACGCAAGCAAATTAAAAGTATCTATTAAGCAAAGCAAGAGTGTACCTAATTACATAATATTGTAACAGTAATGAAAAAAACAATCTCATACTTTCCGTTGATAAACCAAGAGCCAAGTGACATTACAGTAGATAATACATAACACTGTTGAATCATCCATCTGATAGTAGGTAGTTCGTTTATCACTCGTGAGTCATACAATATTTGTAGGTACTAAGAATCCAATATGCAATAAATATTACAGATTGCACCTAACAAGGTCCGTACATATGTACCTACCTATTAAAATGTGACTGTTAGCTGGATTCGGAAATTCTACCCAAACAATATGTTTGAGATAAGATATGACAAAAACCACGACATTAGTGTATGGTAATTACATAGTATGACTCAAAGTAGTAAAGTAACGATAAGATAGCCGTAATTCTGTCTTTTTGTTATGATATTTATAAATATTTGCCACATATTACCTGCGGTTTTTCTTGGGCTCACGTGAAAAAAAAATTTGGGTGCCACAATAGATAATAATTCCTGTTGATCTCATTGTCGTTATTGTTACGTCAAATTTCAATAAAATCCCATTCAATTTTTAACTGAAGAACAAAGAAAGGAACGCAGATTTCCAAAACCAATTTCTTGATATAGGTGTCACATATTAGGTACATTACAAAACAATTAAACACATTTCTTTTTGTTAAATTGTTTAATTACTATAGATATTTTATGTACGTAGACAAAAAACAAATTTTTAAAAATATTCGTATAATAGTCTTTTGGTACTTAACCTTTGACACAAAAACCTCAAAACGTTCATAATTTATTTAATGAATTGCGGTTAAATTTCGACCACCGTTGAGCCATTAGTGAATACCTAAGTCGTATAAACACTACCATTTTCTACTTTTATCAACTTTAATAATTGTGTACTTTCCTTTGTAACAGTTGCGTGTGCACCTTGCTGTGTCGGATAATAAGCGGCGTATTGTCTCTTCTGTTCATAGTCGCCATTATATTGGTAATTCTATGGGCTGTTGGAATTATATTCACCTAGCACCAGTAAGTATAACTATAATACTTACATAATATATAAATACAATGAATACTTAGTATACTAGTTAGCAGTATAA